>VZSV01000040.1:2664846-2712511 GCA_013398735.1 Nothocercus julius
TTTTTTTTTTTTTTTTAAAGAATAGACTGCTCAAATTTAAGAGGTGTCTCAGCTTTTGAGACAGCTTTCCTATATCTCCTTTACTATTCTCTAATTCTGCTTGGGAAGACAGCAGTGGATCGCTGTTTCCCAATTAGGGATCTACTTTTTCTATCAATAGCATTATTGGGACAATATAGATCCCTCTCTCCCTGCTTTTTAGCATCCTTTTGTAATGTTTCAGTGCTCTGATATAGCTTGTACACTATGAGGAATCTTTTCTCCTCACAAAATACTGTTTGTCACTTTATAAGGAGGTTATATTCAGTTGAATTCATTTTGCAAAAGCTGGGGTTCATGTTCCCTTTTGCACTCTGCAGCCTCTGAAAAAGAATCAAGCTCATCCTAAGTGATTTTCCTGTAATTAAAAAGTTAGACTCCCGTTTCTGTCTTCCTGCTTTGGTGGAAAATAAATCTTCTTTTGTCTCTATTTTGAATAAAATATACGAAGAGCATACAAAAATAGATTTCATCCTTAATTAGCTGCTTCCTTTAAGTTTTTCGAAGAAGGGTTACAACTTGACTAAGATCCCTTCCATCTGTCACAGTATGTTTGCTTTTATTTTGACTTCCCGTTGCTGTCTTATCAAATATCAGATGAATCATTACCATTTGTTTGCCATCCCTTTTGTTTTGTCTCTCTTCCTCCAAATGATTAAAACATCAGGCTGGATGAAAGGTTAGAAGTGCACGATGATTCACATTTGCCCCATCTTATTAAAACAAATAAACCAACCAGTTATATAATTTAAATGTGCTTGAGCTGTGGCTTGCAGATGCTTTTCTCAGCTCTGGGCCGAAGAGGTTGTGTGCGTTCGGACATGCATGTACAACTGTTCTTTGAAAGGGACAAACCTCATTAGATTACAGGTGTCTGGAAATAACTTGTGAGAAAATAGCTGCCATTTTCAATAAAGCTACTTCCTAACAGGAAGCACAATTTATTATGTCCTTTAGCACTAGTGAGCAGCTTTTCTTTTATTTAGATAAAAGTAGCCCCATTCTGTGTCACAAATATTTTACTTCTTTTTATCTGTTGGACCAAGGATGGATCATGATATTTTTCACTCTAATATTATAGCTTGTAAAATGTTCAGCAAGAGAGCTGTAATGATTCTTGAGTTGCAAAGTATGTGTTACATTAGCTTACAACAAGAAGATATTTCTTTTGCCATCTTTCCTTGTGGAGAGAGAGCAAGAGAGAAAAATGCTTCATAATTGCCTCAGCTTGTGGGGACTGAAGTTAGCAATTTTGAATGGCCGTAGGATGTGGCAACACTGCAAACTTGCCGAATTTAAGGCTGAATTTGCTGCCACCTTTAGTGAGCACGTGGGCTGGTCCTGAGGCTTTTATGCTGTAGCATCTGGTTTTGAGAGGCCTCTGAGCTCAGGTCAGCTCAGACAGCCTAGCTGAGCCCCTCCATCTTAGTGAAGATGGATTTTTGTCTTGAGCAGAAAGCCGGAGGTTTCAGTTAAGCAAGTATATGTGCGTAAATTTATGTTTTCAAGTTGGTGGTAAGGTACCCCTTAGAGGTCTCAGCTAGCTGCTGTAAGTGGCTAGAGACAATATCAAGCAAGGAAGCGACTCACTGCACCACATCTCTGCGGCCTAAAAATCGGGCAAAAATGAGAAGGGATGAGGGAGGAGGCAGAAATGCCAAGAAGTGCTTTGGTTACCCAGAGTCACGGTAAGTTTGGAGTCAGAGCCAGGACTAAAATTGCAGTTCACTCCCTTTCCATTAAGTGGTATTTCTGCCAGATTATAGGGAGGGAAATCTCTCTAAAAGTAGGTGTTACGTTGAAAATGCAAATGAACAAATAGATCCACCACTGAAATAATCTTTGATATCCTTTGATATCAGAGTTCCTAAGGTGTGGGGAGGCACTGCTGCTCCACAACTCTCAGATTCCAGTAATAAAAAAAAGACCACAACAGCAATAATAAAACAATAAACAGAAGATTATCCAAACCTCCTGAATTTCCAAAGCTCCTGCAGAGATTTCTGCTTTTTTCATTCATTTTCCTTCTCTTGCATTGCTTTGTCCTTTTTTTTTAAAAAAAAACTGAACTCTGCTAACAAATCTTGTTTTTGTTTTCCTTCTCGCAAAGCTTCTCACTGTAGGCTACACTTTATCGTATTCCTCAGAACAGGTTTCCTCAGTGGGCTTCTCTGTGAGAGCAACTGACTGAATTCAAGTGTGACACCAAACCTTTGAAGCTAGTTCACAGATTTTGGTAAACAAAATAGTGCAGTATGCTCTTACGGTAGTCATGATGATGACTGATATTATGCTTATTTCTGAAGAGCCCAGAGACTACATACAATAGATTTGCATGGCAAACAGCCTAGTGTGACTTGCATTGAATGGCGGAAATGCACAAATTATCACTTAATAGATGATTTATTTAGTTTGCAACCTAAAACCACACTTAAAAATTCATGTAGATTTTTAATACTTAGTACAATGATCTGTACTTGTAGGAATAAGATATGAATGGGCAGAATTTTTAGTGCAGAAAATTTTAGACCCATGGAAACATGCTGCCCACAGGAAGCTCATCTGAATATGAGCATTCCACAGCTGACATCTCTATAGTAATGCAACTGAAGGCATAGAAATCATTTCAGCAGTGCAAACTCTCTATCAGATGTGCTTGTTTGTTTTTTAAAACTTTTATGACCCTGTAGCTATTTGGGCATGTACATTCAAAACCCTCAAAATGACCGTTAATTAAAAAAGGTTGATTTAAAAAAATACTCCCTCATCCTGACTAGAATTTCTTTCATGTCATCCCCAAACAAAAAGAAATGAGATCTAGAAATAGTAGTGTTTTCACATTGAGCTTGCAGGATTTTGCTGAACACTGGCATTTGCAAACAAACAATTAAAACAAGAGCGACAATTACTAACCAGGCACGATTTTATTTACCAGCTTAGCAGCATTTTTCCATTTTGTTTCATTGTTTGAAAACTAAGTGTAAAAGGAAGTTCTGTGTGTTTATGTTATATATAACAGCATGTTTACACTGGATGCTTTACCACTGCGAAACAATGTTCAGTAAATAAAAACACATTCCAACCTTGTAAATGTATTTAGAGAATGCCATAAAACATATCTATAGAAAATGTATATGTGTGCATATTAGTAGGTACACATGAATAATATAATACATACTTATTTTACAGAATAGTTTTTAATGCATATAGATGAATTATGCACTTGCTAACAATAGCAACAAAAGTAACGTAGCTAACAAAAGTAATGTTGCTCACATACATAGCACTGCTAAATAAGAGGTGACCAGGATGCAGGAATTCAGGTGGCCTTGGCAGCAACACTGGGAAGTTCTGCTTATTTCAGACAAAGCTCTGAACAGTAAGAATTGGGACTGGAATTAAGTTAGGGAGAAGGAATACTAGTTTGGGAAAAAAGAGAGAGAAAGAGAGAAAGAGAGAGAAAGAGAGAGAAAGAGAGAGAGAAAGGAAAGGAGAAAGGAAAGGAAAGGAAAGGAAAGGAAAGGAAAGGAAAGGAAAGGAAAGGAAAGGAAAGGAAAGGAAAGGAAAGGAAAGGAAAGGAAAGGAAAGGAAAGGAAAGGAAAGGAAAGGAAAGGAAAGGAAAGGAAAGGAAAGGAAAGATATATATTAAATCATCAAATTATGTTGTAAGGTTATCATTCCTTTTCAGAGCTGGGTGATTAACTGATCCCTCTGTTTTTCATAGTGCCATTTTGAACTCTTCATATTTCTCAAGTGCAGTGCTATATGTTCTTTATGAGTGGCTACATGGAATTATTTGCTACATACCTCTGGTATGCTAGAAAAAAAATACATATAACCTGCAAAACGGTGTCTCTTTCTTCTCCCAAATTCCTTATTTTGAGGAAGGGGTAGACAGCTGCCTAGATGCTGTGACGTTTTCCACCCTGGTGCTGCATGTTCTATAGAAAAGCCTGTGTGTTTTGCACCTTATTCTTCCTGTGAGTAATCTTGAGAAAATAAATTAAAAAAAAATATTCTATAGTTCTTAGTCATCCCTGATCTCTTACTAAGTATTACTGAATCATGGAGTTACTTTATCTGTATCATGCTGCATATATTTTTATAGGTAACATGTTCAATGCTTGCTGCATTTGCTCCTATGTTATGTTCCGTCATACAGTTAGCTGATGAATAGGAAGGTTTGTGTTTATTATACAAATCTATTATAAATATTGGGAAATTTTATAAACAAATATGTTTTTGCTTTTAAATGGAGATGCTTTGTAAAGCTGCCCATTTCTGTTATTGTACATTGACTATTGAGACAGAATACAGGACCTGGTCGTGTCTTCCATTAAAAATAAAAAACCTCTTTTGGCTTCATTGCCAGATTGGGTCCTTAAGAAGTGTAAAATAGAGCTGACTTTTGAAAATGTACTGCTGCTGTTCTCTGCAGATCGTTGCTCTTTTGTTGCCTGCTACAAGGATTCAGCTTCCTACAGCTGTATTTTTAATTGAGAATGTGTTTAAATAAATATTTTATTTTAAAAGGTACATGGAGACCTAATACAGTAAAACAAAACACAAGTTACTGACTGTAGGTTATCTTAATGTTTA
This sequence comes from Nothocercus julius, assembly GCA_013398735.1. Taxonomy (NCBI): domain Eukaryota; kingdom Metazoa; phylum Chordata; class Aves; order Tinamiformes; family Tinamidae; genus Nothocercus; species Nothocercus julius. Next base: position 2,669,485 of record VZSV01000040.1, read on the forward strand.
GGCATGGGAATTATGCACAGCGCTCATTAGCAAGCGTGCATTCAAGATAGCCAAAGTGCTGGTATATATACAGAGTAATTCTGCTGCAGAGGTAACTAGACAGCTTTAGTGCTGTAAATGTCTATTGTGTTTATTCAATATGTGCGGGCAAATTAAATGCAACTATAGCTAGTAGTAACTCTGGCTATCCAGTACTTGCCAGATTTTCTTTTAATGTGGTTTACCAGGCCTTCAGTTTTACCAAGCTCATTTTCAAAGGTTCATTCTTTCTCTCCTGAATTCCCATGAGCATTTGGGTTGCTCTTCATGCATCAAAGAAGAATAAAAAGTCTTTAAGTTACTCCATTTCTTTTTTTATCTCTCTTCAGTGCACAAAGACTATAAAGAGCAAAGAAAATGCTGAAATGGTTCTGCGAGTAAGCAGTGGGAAAGTTACCTACCCCACCGAAAAAAACTTGGATCTTGGGTAGCGGAGAGGGGCAGCGAGGTAGAAAAAGGGATGCAGCCCAAAAACTTAAAAAAATAAAGCAAGTGGTGGAAAAGGAAAAGAGAAATGGAAATGATGGATAAGACTCACTGTTAGAGAATGGAGTGAGGGATTCTGCTATTTCCCATTTTCCCTGGGCAATTGGAGTAGGAACTAGCCAATAAAAATTAGAAAGGGGTGTGCAGAAGGCATGAATTTTGCCAGATGGGATGAACTGCTTTCAAGTTAAACTTTTCTTTCTCTCACGGATAAGATCACATCAGTGATGCTGCAGATAGTCAAGCCTGTGAAAAGCAGTGATTTAGTGTACCGTTTCATCACAAATAATTGCACAGTTTCTGTATTTTCTAATGTGAATTTTAAAGACTAATTTGGAGTAAAATGCTTAAGTAAGAAAAACAAAGAAACTCGGAGATCTTGGGAGTGTCTACTGATGTATTTCGCTTGTACCAAGAGGAGGATTTCACTTAGGCTTTAAGAATGGAGATACAGCTTTCACTTCCCAATGAATTGCACTGTGAAATGTTCAAGCAGTGCTTTATAATTATGCACCGTCCAGGATTAATATCCTTCATAATGTGCTTTACTCACAAGGGAGGAACACTTTCTATCACACAGGACAGCATAGCAAGCACGTACCAGCTTTCCTCTCGGCTTCCTGTTTCAAAAGATGATCTCTGTATCTCTGTGAGCATTCATATGCATAAAATATTCATGTCTACAGCGAAGAAAGATTTGCTTTATATTTGTAAATTAGATGAAAACGCTTTGTGGCAGAATGTTCTCCGGCTTTTCAAGCTTTTCTAGATCTGGCTAGGTGAACTTACCGTTTTTCATGTTCCCTCTCTGCCGCATGTATCTGACTTAAATATACGCTCCTCACTTGGGTGGAAAAAAGGTTGAGAAACGTGCTTACGTCTTTAACATAGTAATTGTTCAGTTAATCACATTTATGGGGGAAGGAGGCTATACTTCACTGATACCGATTAAATATCCTATACCGGATTCTATATAAATAGCTACAAATGTGCACAATGGTTACATTACATGGTATATTTAACAACATAGCTAAATCAGAAAGTATGAGGTATGCCTTTAGTGATGGGAGTATTAACGATTGCATGCAAGGAGATTTTTGCTCTGCAACCATGAAGGAAATAATTGCTGTTTAGCACTATTTAGTTAAGTTTGCATATCAGGAAAAACACATGCACAGAAACTCCACCTACATTCTTAGTGCCCTGGCACTGGTAGGAGTGCAGCATATATTAAAGCATTCAGAGGTGTTGCAGTGTGCAGAACTTACAGAATGCATGTAATGTTAATAGAGTTAATTTGACTGCCATCATGAGAAATCACAGTGGTGATACTCAACAGATTTTTTGATAATGATTTTTTTTAATTTATTTAAAAATTAAAGTCCTGTAAGTGGCATCTTACAGCTCGGTGGGAGGATATGTTTTGTTGAGGTTTTTCTTTTTTTTTTTTTCCTTTTTGATTCATTACGGAAATTAGTATATAAAGAGAATGTTTATTTTTCCTATTTTAGATGGAAGACTCTATTTGAAAACTACTGTCATGTATTGAATTTTCTTCCTGCTGAAGATACCTGTGCTACGGTGAAGAACTTTGCAGTAAGACATTCACTCAAACAGAGTTCTGTGAAAACAAAGCATTTTCAAGGCGACTTCCTCAACTTCATGTATCAATATTCTTTGAAAATTTAAAGAATTCTGCAAGAGTGTCCTCCTTTGGTTATCTCCTGTGGCTCAACCCAGAGACCTAGAGAATGTTTGTAAATGTACAGTAGCACTCTTCTTACAGTGAGAATCTGCTTCTCTGCACCGGACTATTGTACCCAAAACTACAGGCGGATCAGAACAAGGCCGAGTATTCCCTTTTTTTAAGGAATGCAGACTCTGTCCTCCTCTGATGAGTCTATATTTGAGCACATCAAATGATCCTTCCAGCGGTGCCCAAGTGCACCGATAGACTGTTATGTCATACCGAAACCAGCAAGACAGCTCAGACATGAACTTGTAGAGGGCATAAGAGGATTCTAAAAAAAAAAAAAAAAAAAAAAAAAAAAAAAAAAAAAGAAAAAAGAAAAAAAAATTGATACATTTGGTTTTCAAACTATGGTCGTGAGTTTTCTTCTAAAGACCTTTTTTTTCCACATGCTTTCCAAGAGACCAACACATGGATGTTAGACTACATTAAGTGAAATGGAATTTTGTGTAAGTGAAAAGAAACGCTGAATGTAAACAAACTGTTTTACTGTTCACAAGAATCTCTTTTCCTAAAATAAAAAAATACAATAAAAAGAGTAATAATTTCTCATTGTAAACTGGCAGGGGTTTATGAAATAAAAGACTTTGCTTATTCGAACTGTTGGTCACATGTACAGTATATAACACAAATCACACAAGGAAGGTATTATGTATGCAGTAGAAATCTAGAGTTTAGGAAATGAAAATTTTAGATAATATTGTTTTGTCACCCTGTTGGTCAGAACGACACCTTTCTAGTTTTAACGCATGCAGGCATGTAAATATTTGTCCTGGAGTCACAGTATTACTGAATGAGATCTTAAGCATCTGGTAACAAGTCAGAATTCTGTAGCAGCCACTTTTATTTGTATATTGAGCCCTGGTTAGTGCCCTGGTTAGTGCACTTTTAAGAATGGACTGTGGCTGAGCAGCAAGTCAAAATGCCAGAAATATTTTTATATGTTAATGTCCTATTACGTCAATGTTGCTAAAAAAAGAAAACCTAACAGACACTTGATGTATCAGTCCGATTCCACGTAGAGCTGAGTGATACAGTTGAAGTCTATTGTCCCTCCCGCCTTGTCTTGGGGATGGGTGGTTATGTGTTACTTTCACTGTCTTTATGAAAGCTACAATATGTGTTTTCACCTCTGTGCTGATAACTGGAAGTTAGCTGCAACATAGTGCTTATGACATTACTAAAAGGTTATGTTCTTTGCTTTGCGTACTCTTGGGTTACCCCTTTAAAGACTGATTTTGTGAATCAGTGCTATTACTGTAAGTTTTGTGATTATGCTCTCTTCATCTTTAATGTTTTATGCATATAAAATATTATTTATTACATGGAAACATATCAAAACCTTAAATGTCTAAGATGCCTAACTTAAAGCAAATATTTCTTTAAAAATAGCTCTGATGATTGGATATTAATATTATTTTGTCAAAAAAAAATCTAATGTTTTGTAAACTCTAGCACTGAGCTTCTATAGTTTGTAGGTCTTCCTTGCAATACTGGTACACACTTATTTTGTGCAGTTCATATTTACGCCACCACCACAATCCTTTTTTAACAATAGAAAAGATGTATATACAAGTTCACGTCATGGTAATTTTTTTTAAAGAAATATCGAGCAATATTTTTCATTAAATATTGTTACCTAATACTTTGTAGTGACATTTGTTTTCTAATCATGATTCCTTCATAACTTTCATAGTTGCTTGAACACATATGGGATTCTGTACTCCAGTTTTTTCATATACAGTCTTTAAAGGGTTAACAACTGTAAAGTTAGATGGACTTGTGGCAAGCTTTTGAATCATTCATATCTGAAAGAGAATTAAAAGCCTACAACTGAAATATGTAGTAGCATCTACCATTGCTCTGCTCCTTGCATAGAGTCACCTGTAAGTAGGTTTAGTAGTTTTACAGTATATACTTTCAAGACCTTTGGGAATGCCTCAGTGTTTGGCTTGGTACATAAATGGAAATGTTAAGGATTAAGGGGGAACCAATTTATAAGCTGGATGTTTAGAAAGAATCTTGCTAAAACAGTGTAAATATTACAGACCATGAGATGTTACCGTAAGTTGAATTTTTGCCCCTCTTTAGTTATACAGGTTTTTTGGTTGTTATTTTGTTTTTGGTTTTTGATTTGGATTTTTTTTTTTTGCATAGATTATGAAGAAAAGTTGTGCTCATGTTATTGTTTATATGCTTTTGTAATCTTAAAGATATTAATGTCTAGTTGTTCTATATTATAACCACATTTGCGCTCTATGCAAGCCCTTGGAACAGAACATACTCATCTTCATGTAGGACCTATGAAAATTGTCTATTTTTATCTATATATTTAAAGTTTTCTAAAAATGAAAAAAAAGGTTATTACGAATTTTGTTGTACAAAATCTGTACAAAAATCTGTTTTTACATCATAATGCAAGAATTGGAAATTTTTCTATGGTAGCCTAGTTATTTGAGCCTGGTTTCAATGTGAGAACCACGTTTACTGTTATTGTATTTAATTTTCTTTTCTTTTCAACAATCTGCTAATAAAACTGTCTGAAATCTCCCTGCGACTTTATTTACAGTTCATCTTTATTAAATTTTGTGAAATGTATAACATCAGAGGAATATTTACTTTCTAATGGGAGGCATCTAAAAACAACATAAGTCAGCTCTTTGTAATGTGAGGAGAACAATGCTGAATGATTTTATTTAACATGCAACTGCTTCTATCTCTAATATGAATTACTGTGGTGAAAAACATCATAAAAGCACACTCTGTGGTTATTGTTTAACAAGCAGATTTTCCATATTTTTTTTCTTGCCAGCTAAGCAAACTGCCCCCATCTACATGATTTATTTATGTACATTTCTCAGTTTATGAAGCTGTTATTTGTACCTTTTTCCTTTATATTGTGATATTCCCATGATTCTTATTTCACAAAGCTTTGTGCTGAATAATGTAAAGTGGACATGTTGATGGAACAAAACACATTATTTCTCTAACTACAGAAATAGTAACCCAGTTGTTTTTGTCTCACCTGATAAAACGTTTCTGGAAACTTTAATATGCTAACACATATTTTAAAAGAACATCAAATGTTTTCAGCTTTTAAACAGGCATTTGTAAACAAAACACTTTGGGCTTAGCATATCTTTAGTGTTATTTTGAGAGGGAAAAAAAGGTGATTTAAGGTAAAGATGGATATTTAAAAGAAATCTGGAAGGAGGACATTTTTGTTACAGAAAATTCAAAAGTCAGAGATGTATGACTGATTTTGACTATTGTCCCTTATTTCCATGCTCCCCCTTCCCTTCCCAGCCATGCCTACATGATTCCATGAGGGAACAGGTTTGTCTGGCAGAGAGATGAGCTCAGTCAGACCAGCCCATTCCATTATCCCTAGATAGCTTGGGGTTCGCAAGTGTCTGGATTCCTCGATTCCAGTGGATTGTTGTTTTTTGGCTAATTCATAAGATTTTTGCCTAGCTGAATGTAGGGCAATCACAACCTTCTTCTCTCTGTGTTAAAATATCCCACTTGTCTGCCAGCTATGCCCTAGGCAGCTCCTCAGCGCTCTGCTGATAGCACAGACACAATTAGAGCAGGTAAGAGTAAACCCATTAGTCTCTCAGTCCAGATCCTTCTCAAAACACTGTGTCTACAGTAATAGTTTAGCCATATCTTCGTGTTTTTAAGTAACCCAAAACTTCCCTACACAGGCAGGAACCCTCACGTGGGTTCGATGATTCTTACACAGTGTCACTACTTTGTCGCTTAAACAGGATTTAATGGGATTTAATGGGGCTGAGGTTCAATAGGCCAACATCAACTCAGATATTGGTATTCCTTCTTATAGTAAAACAAGGCTGGGTTAAAAAGTTCAGTATCAAGAAAGGATTACCCTATTTTATACATTGCTTATAATTTGATAATAGGTTATAATGAAACTCTGAAGAACTTTGGAGTCATTAGGTACAGGATCTGGGTGGAAGATAAATGCCCAAGATTTATGAAGATCTTTAGTGGATGAATTGACACTCAACTAAGAAATAAATAATGTGATATATTTTTTGCTATGTAAATAGATTTAAGGTTGGCTTTTGACCTGAAAGATAAACCTCTTTATCTGTTGAAGGTGCTATAAATTCTTGAAAATTGCTTCATTTGTTATTTGCTGTCATGTTATTTGACACCAGACTGTCCAATAAACAAAGCCTGAGCCCAAGATTTTCAAGCGTGACTACTGATTATAGGTATGTCTAGTTTTATGGGCCAAACTTAGACATTTCCAATTCATTCTTAAAAATAAAATTTTCTAGCTCAAGAGTTCCAAATTCTTTTTTCCTTCAGTAGCTACTATCTAATGTATCCAGAAGATACCAGGAAGTTTGCTAGCAGTCATTTCAAGACCTTTGTTGAGCAGGAACTCACCCTGCTCTGCAACAGTATCCCCACCACTGTCAGTGTGATCCCATTCCAACAAGGAGATTCTTCTATAAAAAGCTTCATTTTCAAAGGGAGAGGAGAGAGAGACTTTCTGAAAACCAGGTTAGAAATCCAAAGATTTAGCAATCTAGATGATATGGAAGCTTTGAACACATTCGCTAAATTGTCAAGTAGAGTAGTACTGTATTGACTATGCAATAGAATGTGCGCATCATCTGTGAATCGGTGGATAAAAATTAGTGATTTCTTCATCCAAATTTGGCTATAATTCTTGTCATACTTCAGTGAATTGATTAATGAATTCCCCTAAACTGGGATCAAAAGGACAGAGCCAAATTCTTCTCAGAGTGCACAGCAAACAGGCAGAGGCAACAAAGGAAAATCTAACTAGATATAAGGGAGGGGGAAAAAAAAGAGAGTGACTGGTTTTCCAGAGATGTTCTGGAACTACCATCTTGGGAGGTTAGTTTAGATGACTTTCAGAGGTGTCTTCCAACCTTTTTTTTTTTTTTTTTTTATGATTCTAGGACTACTTGGGCATAACGCCTAAGTTACCAAGAAGCAAAATCTTTTCCTTTAAACAGCAGTTTTAGCAGGTTGAGAACAGAAGATTTAACATCTAACAGAAGATCTTAACAGCAGTCTAGAATAGAGATCACTGTGATATACTTAAGGATACAAAAAATTTTCTTCTTCTGTGTCAGGATGCTAGAAGAGGTACACTAACAGCTAGATGGGAAAGAAAATAAACAAGGTTAATATAGAAAGGATATAAAAAGCACCTATTTTGATGCAGACATGGTTCGTTTAAATAACAAAATTAGAATGGGAGCTGTAGGAATTTTGTCAAATTACAGTGGTCCTGAGACTCATTTTAGAGCATTAAATGAAAGGGCAAGGAGAACAAATAACATGTCTAATAACAAAAGAATGGCTGTTGTGGATAAACATCGTTTCTGGAGTTCGTGTGAACTTTCCCATGCATTTTTTATTCTGTACTCTGGCCAAATAGTCTTAGGAAAAACTGGAACTAATGAGCTGGAACAGATCCTGCCTTTAATACATTTCCTCTATTTTTTAGAATTGTTTCCTTGAAACGGGTTAGTGCTGTAAGATAACAACCAGCTATTTTGTAATTCTATAGATCTTCCCCACTATGAGATATAAGGGACTTTGAAACAACTTATTTAGCTTTTCAACTTCCCTGTCAGCTGGTGTTATCATAGAGCTTCCTAAGCTATATGATATGTGCACAGAGGTTAAATGAGCATTTTAAAACTTGGGAGACAAAAGGCAGGTCTTTGGTCTTCAAAATGCCTGTATGTGAAGTTGCATCATAGTGCAGGCACATTTGGGCTGAATACTGAGGATGTTTTTTAGGTGAGACGGTGTTTATGTCAGTGAGGGAGCTGGTTACCAGGCAAATCACAAAGTAGAGGGATGAAAGGGAAAAATTGTCATGGTTAGAAAAGCAGGCTACGAGAATGAGACTGAAGCAGGATTTTTAGTAGTAAAGAGAGAGTAAAGGCATCTACGAGAGATGCCAGAAAAAGAGGAGACTTCAGCTGTCAAGGCAGAAGGAAATAGTGGGACATGAAGGAGAATTCTAAAGCAGGAGACTCAGAATGAGTATAGAAAGACCTGGTATGCTGCCGATGCAGCAAACTTTTCTTAAACTAATCTGGCAAGCTTGTGGGCAGGCAGACTTTGCTCTTGAACCCTTTCAGAAGCAAAAAAATACCCATTTGGCTTCTGTTTGCTGTGACCAAACTAGTGCTGCAGAATCTGGCATGTCAGTGATGGGATGATACATTGGAGGCCAGAAATAAGTTTCCACATGGATCTCTTCAACAATCTGAACTCAATTTTACAATTGAAGAGGACAGAGATAAAGTACTACCTTCTTTGTGCGCTGATCAATAGCAAGCACACCTCTGGGAAACAGATGCTCACATTGCCCTTTGAAGTCTTTTCAGTGGTGGAAGCTGAACAAGTCCACAGGCCACCTTACAGAGAACTTACAGAGGCAATAAATAATAATAAGAAAAAGCTCTAATTCTCAGTTTCTTCCAGGTGAGATCTTATCCTATCTGCCTCTGACTCAGACCTCTACAACGCTCTAAGTGTATACATGGCATCTGGTGAGAAGATAAGATTGTAGTGGAGAGTTAAGGTGTAAAAATAAAATCCCTGTGAAAAGGGAATGCAAGCTATAAACAAACACAGAAGAATAGAAGCTAAATGAAAAAGAGCATAGTACAAAATTAGTCCATGGATTTCAGACTTCAAAAAGTACCTAAAAAGGACTTCCGTCCACTTGCACAAGCCTAATTCAAAACTACAGTAAATAATCTGCCTTTCTGAAACATCTAAAGCACTATTGGCCTGAAAGCTCCTTGGGCACTAATAATGACATTTCAGTAGCCCTTTGCAGCAACTAGATGCCTATTCCTGCATAACCTCCCCGGGGGAGCCAAAATCAAAGTGATGAGCATGAACACCGAAGTCTCACAGTCTTCCACTGCAGTATCTTCAAAATGATGCAAACAGAGCCGCTGACCCAAACCTCTTCCACATTTCCACGACCTGAGAGTTGAACAACAGTGCCCTGTAACTGGAGCTGAACAGTGCGTTTGTTTCCCGTTGGCTCTCTCTTCTTGTGTCCATTCCTTCTAGCTGTAAACTGAAAACTATTTGTCTTCTTTTAATCCTGGGCAGATCAGGCTGCCACCTTTTAGTGTTAGCACACTGTGGTAGCTAGACGTGTGGAGCTCCTGAGAGCAGACGCACACTGACCGCCCTCAAGAAACTGTTCCTACCACTTGCCTCAGGTGAGACGTGGACAGTCCTGATGTCCTGGACTGCCTGAATCTTAGAAGGAAAGTCTGGGTGTTTCGACATCAGCAATTCTGTGTGCAGGAAGAGGTCTCTGTTGCATGAATTTGCCTTGCATTGCATTTGTGGGGTGCACTTGAGCTCCTGAAGCAGTTTCTCCCCTGCTGGAAACAGATCACGTAACAGGACACGACGTAGGTTGCGCCATGCGCAGTGTGGAGCCCAGACCCGCTAGCAGCTCACGCTCGGTGCAGGCCGAGGACCATCAGCTGTGCAGACTTCATGACTCGCAACGCCAGGATGCGACCATGCCGTCCTAGAGCGGTAACGCAGAGCCGTAACACTGTGTCATAGCACGGTCCTTCCCTCCTTACACTACCTTTTAAAAAGACAGCAGGGAACTGAGGGACAGGTCTAATAAAAAGGTCAATGAATGGTATCAGGGATACTGTGTTTCAACATACTTCATCATTGTCGTATAAATTATGCTTATTTTAATCAATAAAATATTTGTTGATTTAACAGAGAGTTTTTTTCTCACAGGTGTTCCTTGAATGGAGACAAATCATGATAATAATGACTAGTGCTTTTCCTTTTAGTTCACTAAGCTGCCATCAACATATATAAAGGTTATATTTGGGATAGAATATATTTTGCTGTGAGAATAGTAACCTTAGAACTTCTATCACCTAGGCCCTATCTACTATACTTGTAGTGAGCAGATGAGCTGTACAATGTAGTTTTCTAATAGTCTGTCATTGTATATTATATTCAAGTTTAAAGATTCTTCAGCCTTTTAACAAATACTGCGTACTCTTCTGCGTGTTGGTCATTAAAGAGTGCTACTATATCATTCCTGTATATTTAATTTGTGGCTGAAAGAGCAAACTGTATTTTGAACAAGGTTTATTCCTTTTTCAATTTAAGTAATTTCTTTTCTAATCTAAGCTGGCCAAGTTCAATTTAAATCATTGTGTGAATTGTTGGTGAGGTGCTTTTATTTGAATCAGCACGCATTTGGCCATGGCAATTGAGCTTCTGGCAAACAAGAACATTAGTACCAGGGGACATCTTTGAAAACTGTAGTTTCCTTTTGTGCACTGTGAAGTTTCTGTGTTAAGAGTTTTATTTTTGCAAAATATTTTTCCAGGCAGTAGTAAAAAAAAAGGAAAAGCTTTCTTTCTTCTTTTTTTTTGGTTTTGATTTTTGTCCTTTTCTGGCACCGCTGTATGAGACACACACACACACACATATATATATATATATATGTATGAATGAAGATTAAAGGGGCTACAGAAAGGAAAAGAAAAAAAAGAAAAAAGCATCCAGACTTCTCCACTTTTCTATCTCAATGACAATCTTTTGGAAACTTGTTTCCTAGCCCCTATAATCTCTAAAATACACATTAAAGTCTTACTTGGTTTCTCATATTTGATCAGGTTATGGCAGTGTAATAAGCAGGGATTTTCAATTTACAGACCACGGGCAGCTCAACAGAAGTATCCACTTCACTGGCAGTGTATAAATGTCAGCTTTTTTCTCAAAGGCAGAACAGGACCAAGCAAGGACTGAATGAATCATTTTAGCTGTAGCCACAGCTGATCATCACTGCCATCTTTTTCTGAGTCAGGGCTTTACCTGCTAAACATACATTTCTTGCAGCCCTTCTGCATGTGTGCAATAAATCCAGCACCTTCCTGGAAGCAGAAAGTCTACACGTACAAGGCATGGATTACCATTTGTAATTCCAGAATACTTCGAATTTACAGAGCATGTGCATAAGTACTATCCTTCATATATTCAGTGTGCTGTCAATCATATATTCAATAAACTAGCGTTTCTCAGGACATGAAAGTGTTCAGCACCTCTATAAGGCCTGAATCTCCCTGAATCTCCCCACTCAGTAGCAGAGCCTAGGATGGGGGACAGGTTATAGATCATGGCCCTCCTCTGTTCCCAGCAGAAGGCAAACCCAGCCTACCCAGGTCTGAACAACTCGGGGCGTCGTACAGGAGGTAGCATGGGTCAGCCCCAGTACATAGTTTCTTACCAGCCACCTTCATTTTGGGGAGTGAGAGCGCCTCACTCTCCAAAGACAGATTGCTCCATACTGTTTGGACAGAGGGTGCCTGAGCTTTAGCTGATTTAATTCATTTTAGCAAGATAAATCATGCTTTAGCACTCTGCCCTCACACAACTCCTCACTTTTCCCCCACCACAAAATATTCTTCCACATGTACTCACATGCAAAGTCCACCCCTCTCATTGAGGTATAAGCACCCACACTCTGCTTCCATTACAAATTGCACTTTCATATTTCCAAACACTACTCCATGAGCTGCTGCATTATTCACTTAGTCACCTGAAGATTTCTTTTATCTAGGAGGGGAAGGAGGGAAAGTTTCTCTCTAACACAATTTCCTTTCACTAGGTAGACAGTAGACTAAGAGTGAAGGAATTGCACTAAGAATGAAGAAATCACTCAGTAAAGATTTGGACCCTACAATTTGAAATTTCTATTTGGATACCTCTTCCTCTCCTAAAAATCAAAGTCCTGCAGAGAGTCACTGACACGAAAGCTTTAAGGTACTAAGATGAACTGAGTTTTCCTGGGTAAATGCCTCTTTCTTCTTTATCTGTTAAATGAACATAACTTTATTTACTTAAATTTGTGCAACCTTCTGTTTTCAAATTTTATTCAGTCTTGTTTTTATCTATATCTTTCTAATATTTTTCATTTATTTATTCTTTTTAAGTTTGTCTTGAAATGCATATACAGTGTTTTGAACTCTTAAAAGTCTCTTGTAAGAGTAATAGTCATCTATCAATTACTCCCAAAAGGGTGATGAGCAACTGTAGATACAAAGGTTTCTTTTAGGACATGAATATACTTCTGTGTGACCATGTTAAAACCAAGGGTTTTATCCCAAAACCTAGATAATGACATGTAAACTGAGACTAATGAACAGGTATCAGCCAGGCAGAATTTTCCATAGCAGTTACTGATGTTCTCTGAACTAAAGTGGTAACAAGATTAAAAACAAACAAAAGTAAAAAGCAAGACCAAAAAAAAAAACAACAAAAAACCCCACACACATATTCAGGTAGTCAAAAGTAGAGTTTAGTGTGGGTTCTTCAAATCACACAGTTATCCATTTAAAATTTCGGTGGGCACTTGTGCTTTTGTAAAATCCCACAAAGTGCTTAGTTGAATCCAACATGAGTTGCATACCTCCCGAAATCCGGCCTCTAGAGGTGGAAGAGTCTTGGACAATGGCCCTATTGTTAATCATTATTTCCAGTGTAATGTAACAAATGTTCTAACCTTGAAAGGAGGCAGGGGAGTAGAGCCTTAGGCCTGCCTCCTTATCCTTTTTCCTTCCAGGTTTTATTCTTTTACAGCTGTAGCAGTACAAAGCAGCTACAACTAAGAATATGAATCATCGCTGCTATCGTCATTAACATAATGCCCATGTGTAGATTTATCTGCAGACTTTCAGTTTGATAAACTGTTGGCATGTAAATATTTCCTTGAAGAAATTCCAGTCCAGCTGCTTTTGTTTACAAATCTATCAATGGTTAACACCATTGAATGTATTTTGCCAGTATCTGAATTATAATTACAACTTGTTTAATTGTGAATTAATTATAAAAGAGGAAGATGAAACTAAATAATAAATATTTTGCAGATTCTGGAATGATGCCAGCTTCTCCTGCATTCATTTTGGAAATAGGAGGACTTGTGCTTGTATGCCTTTATTCTACCAGCCCTAGTTAGTATTTATTTTTACAGTTACTTGTGCAAGAAATTCTTTCTGAATCCTTATGTCATTCTACTTACTTTGTCTTCAGAGGTTCCTCTGCTTATTCCCTGTATTTACCTGTTGATTTGTGCTTGATCCTTCTCTGGATTTAATTAAGATTTAGTTTTGATACACTAGTCACAGTAAAATCTAAATTGACCTGAATACTGAGCATCTGCAGTTAAAAAAAAACTTGTTGAAACACAGGACCAAAGAACCTTTGGAATTTCACTCGTGTTTGGCAGCAGGTTATTGGCTTTGTTCATTGCTATGTTGACCAGCGATGCAGACAGATGTGCTTTGAATTTGTTGAATTCTCAGTGATTCGTATAATCGTTTGTTACAACTTAATTACAACTTGGTAAAATTTACATGGATCAGCTCTGCAGACAGACTATGAAATTTATTATCCTTGAATTGGGATGGCTGTATAGCCTAGAGCCTATTTACAGTCAAAGGATATAACATGCACTTTAGAAAAGTCATTTATTGATAAATCAGATGCCTATTTTAGGATGAAATCGGTCACTTACGAACATGTCTTTACTGTTAGTAGTCAGTAAAGGGATGCTTTTTAGCCAACAGCTATGGCAGGAGATGAAAAGCAATCTGTAATAGAAGATTGGGAAGCACTTCAATATCACCAGCCAGTTTTATCAAACCAAATCAAACCAAACCAAACCAAACCTCTTCCAGCATTCCCTCAGCCCTACATATGAGTATCCTAGTGGGTATTTTATGAGCAGTGTAGTTCCAGTCAGTGGAACAATACACGTATAACTATGTCCACCACATCTGTATGAATTTGGATAACAGAAGTAGATCTTATGTAAGTTGTTCTGGTTTCTTCATACTGCCCATGTACATCAACGATGTTTGCATGCACCTGACTTTTTTGTTTTCTTTCAGTTTCTTTGAAGACTTCAGGACAACTGTTGGCACAGTTCATACCAGACTGTCGGTGAATTTTTTCACTGTCTTAGCTGCATTTTTAGAAAAGTTAGATGCTTTAACCTTTAAAAATAATTTGACTTTATGATTATTTGCTCTCCTTGTCATGACTTTTCATTTGCCCATGCAAGAAGTGATGTCTTACACCACAGCATTGATATAACCCATAATTATGAAGAGTGAGCTCCCATCCCTATACTATAGCAATCTAGCCTCAATTTAGTAAACCAGTCTGCCAAAACTAAGCAGCTAAATTCATAATTGTTACAGAAGAGGTTTCTGAAATACTCTGTTTGTCCAACTTAAACTTCTAAATGTAAGTGGCCAAGATTCCTTTCTCAGAATATCAAAGGCACCTCTCTCCTCCTTTGGCTGTTCAGCGAATTTAGGCAATTTCTTTCAGAGAAAGCTTTCATTAGGTGCCTAATTGAATCTCAGGCTAACCATGAACTTTTTTGTTTGTTTGTTTCCTTATTATTCTTTCATATTTGAAGTTTTAGAAATATATGGAAGACAGTAAGACTGTGTTCAGGGAAAGAGTTTTCATATATGTCATCAGGAGCAAGTTATGAGAACACAATCTAAATTTCATATTTCAGACACATTAATGCAATTATATTTATGGCTAGTTATTTTTCTGTATTTGTCTATACATCATGGATACAAGCCGTAACATCTTTGCTGTACTGAGGAGCATAAGTTGATGTAAAACTAAACTTTGAAAGACTATGGTACCTCTTGAAACATTCTCTGAAACATCTCTCCCCACCCATTCTATAATACAGATTTAGCTGCAGCAATGGGCCCAATCCTCCATAATACTGTCTTTGTCGATTGAATATATTGACAATGCATTGAAATATATTATTTCTGCTTTCTACCTTAAAATAATGAGCAACCTTTCTTTAAGCTATGATTTTTTTGTATGGAATCAGCTACTGAAAGTATAGTCTCTTAATTTCATTCCTATTTATTTAGCTTAAAGCTATGAAGGTTTGTTTATTAGCAATAACACTTGGACATTAAGTCTGCTCAGGTACATTATTGATTAACTCTATCGTTCATAAAGCCACTGGAAAATATTTAGCTATATGATTCATTGACTTTCCCCATAATCAGCCTATGAGTTATAAGACTAAACTTGATGGACTGATGATATGAATGATAAATTCATTTGGCAGAGTATTTTTGATGCATTTTATCTTTCTCTGGCACATTATCAAAAATGAAACTTTGTCCATAATATTTAGAATATCTCTTGTAAGTAGTTGCCATCTAGTGCCAGCACTCATTGCTATTTGTAGATAATGCGGCAACATTTTCGAAGGCAATATGTTTCTCTTGATTTGTAATGCAGTAGTGCAATGTTGTGTCCATAATGGGAAGTAAATAACATGTGTTGACATGAATGAACACTTCAGGCAATCGCTAAAATAACTGGGAGTTAGAAAGATGAGAAGAAAGAGTATGAGGGCTGCAACTTCACTCGTTGGCACCTCCAACATCCTGGTGTGCATGCTGCTTGTAAGGTGTATGAATGTGTGGTGTTCATGATCTGGAAATGAACGCATTGAGTGGGACAGGATATTGTTCTTTTGGCTTTCTCATAAAGCCATATCATAAATGAGAACAATGTGAATTAGTATCATCATAACAAATAGCACCACTTAGAAAATGCCTCTAAAATGGCATTATGTGGTTGGGAGAGTGGGATTTGCACTGTTGTCCCTGAACAAACCTTTCAAACTGTAACTGAACCTTTGTTAAGTGTACAGATAAATTGAAAGTGAAGGCTATTATCTTGCCAGTTCACCCAGGGATGTGAGAGTTAAGCTTTTTTTTTTTTTTTCCTAAGCAGTATAAACAAAATCCTACCATTAGAATTTCCTGAACTATTCTGCAGGTGAAGTGTGATTTATAAAAGAAGCTAACTGTCTCCCTTATTGAATTTTCAGTGGCACCACAAGCAGTAAACCTTTTTTTTTTTTTTTTTTTTTTTTTTTTTTAATGACTGTGAAAGCAGGGAGGAAATTTGTGGAAAGCAAATGTCTTGTTGGAACAATCCCTTTAAAACCATGGCTACATCCTAAATGTATAGTTCCCAGCATAGTTGAATTAATGTAAAGGTTTTCCAGGTGTGCCCATTAATACATTTATTTCATAGTTTTTCATTTTGATGTCAATAATGAAAAGATACAATTCAAAACTGCTTTTTTTTTTTTTTTCTCTCTTGTCTTTTTGGTTTGGATTCTCTTATTCTTCACCCTTCTCAGACCTTTCACACTATAATAAGCTGTCGTTCTTCACTTTGCTCCAGTCCTGGTTCAAGGTCCCAGAGTCTCGGGCAGTGGGTAAAGGCTGGCCTCTTCAATTCACATTTAGGAAATCATGTAAACTGTGATTTTCACACTGCCAACAACTCCTGGCATTGCTAGTATCTAGAAAAATTGGAGAACTGATTGCCTGTGTATGAAAACCCCTCTGCAGCTGCCTCTAGAACTTTACAGATGATCTCTATAATCAGCTTCATCTACAACTTCTACCCAGCACTCTCCTCAGCAATGGGAAAATATCAGATAAAAAAAGTGATTGTTACTATTCCTGTATTTGAGATGTACTATCACAAATTTGTGATACATTTGTGATGTATTATCTCCTTTAAGACTTTATTCCCAGGCCTCATCCCTCTGTCTTCTGTGTGTGAACATAGCTATGTGTGAATAACGCTGATTGCATTCTGAGACTGCAGATGATTAGAAAAAAAAGAGTGTAGTAGGAAGTGAGATTTACCTTTGACTTCTCCCTTTTCCATCTGCTATAATACTCACACACACACATATACAGACACACTTCAGTTTCCAAGCTCAAAGTCATTTTGGTGGTGAAAATGAGTGAAACTGATCTTGCCAAGAGTAATCTCCCTCCACCTCCCTTTTCTTTTCACAAGCCTGTCGAAAGCCTGAGCTAACGTTGAAGATGATGCCTACAACTTCCTTTCCCGATCCTGGTCAGGAAAGCTAAATTCTTTTTTTGCTTTAGAACCGGAGGAAGTGAGTTACAGTGGGAAGCAAAACCACACCACAGGTGAAATGAGGATGTCATACGGTTTCTGTTGCTTCTGCAGTATCATTCACCAGAGGATTAATTCTACCTTCTACAGTGCACAGAGGAGTCAGAAGCCTCTGACAGACTAAAGCATAATTTTGTCAGTGAAGTCTCTTTTGAGCTATGGAGTGCTGTTGGGCACATGAAGAAGATGCTGGACCATGGTGAACGCTGCACTACAGCAGCATTCCTGGCTAATTTCTAGGTGAAGAAGGTGAGGAAGGAGGTCCCAGCAGACAATACGACGGGGCTGAATTCCTTAGCAGTTCCCTTTACCCATGAGGTTTTGCATCTTATAACATAGTGTTGTCAGTTCTCTGCGCAGGAGACACCTGAATACAACAGTGAGCAGTTTAGACCACTCTCTTTGGGTCTGTGCCCAGATCATTCTCCCATGAATGGCTGCTACACAGTGGTTTTAATTTAGGTTTCTGTTGTATCCTTCACTGCACTAATCTCATCTCTCCCATACCAGATCCCTAACCTGTTTAAAATTCCTTTGTAACCTGTTATTGCCAAATAGATTTGCCATAATTTTATTGTCATGTTATCAACTACTGGTGTTGTAGAACCTACTTTTGGAAAGCTATGATCTATTTTATCCCATCTTTAGATTGTTTTACTTTATAGCAAACCCCAGCCTGACTTTCAGAACTTTTCTAACTACTAGGAGTAAAACTTTGTCTTAATCAAACAAGCAAAGAAGCAAATGAATTCTCCAAGTCTCTACATCTGTGATGTAGAACAGATTCGCCATGGAGTCATGATGTGCATCTTGGCTTTTTTTCAAGCAAACCAACTATGGCACAGAGAGCTAAGTCTGTTTTTGGCATTAAGCTGGCTACTTACAAGACTCACATAACCCATGTATAAGATTAATTTTCTTTCAGCACCTTTTAAATCATTTCATGGATACAGTAATTACACTACACTCAAACCATGTCAATCAATCACTGCTCAGAATCAATATGGTAGGTGTTTTTCAGCTATTTATAAATAACAATACTCATATATGCCAAACATCTTATAAAAGTACAATTAGTTAGAATAAAGAGCAGGTTTGTTCTTTTATTGATTTCATTCCTTGTCATGCTCTATAGGGCTGCCATATATATGTCTTTCTTCAAATTCAAGCTTATATTTAACTTCTTCCTTGCAGTGGAGTTTTTCTTGGCTCTTTTCACCTTCCTTTCTGTGTTATAGAAAAATGTATAGTGAAATGGTCTTAAACACTTATTTACTTAAATGTACAAGAGAATACTTTTTAAGGCAGAAATTGAAACTTTTCACTTTTCATGGGAAAATAAAAGAAAGATCCTCTCTGGAAAGTGCTGTAGAAATGGTTAACTGCAAACACTAATTAACCACGAAGACTGTGCCTTGCAGAAAGATGAGGGGCTGAGGGAAGAAAAGAAATGACTGATTAAGGAAACCACGGTCAATATAGGTTATCTCAACCATTTCAAAAATTAATTTCAAAGTGTTTTTTAATGAAAATTTGATGGCAATTTCATGCAAATAAACATCTAATCTGTGTAACGTATCACTTCCAGGATTTTCAGTTACATTTTATCTGAATCTTTGTGGTGCTTATGTCTTTATTTTTCACCTCTCAGGCGAAATCCCTGTTCAAGTGAAGTGAGTCAGGTGACCTGACAAACCAGCCTATCAAAGTGTGAAGGGAAAACTGAGATTAACCTTCAGTGTTTCCTCTAATTTTAGATATTTACTATGATGGAAATTTTGCTCAGCTTTAACCCAAAGCTATCAGTTAGCCACAATGTTAATTCAAAGCCAGTTTTAAGTTCACGAACTTAGCAAACCTTTTGATGAACCTCATTTATGTTTGGCATTTGTAATGAAACACAATACCATGAGAGTTTTGCATAGTTTTGGGTTTCATTGCAAACATCTTAAACATAATTACTCTTACTTTGAAGATATAAAATGCCATGGATCAAATCGTCACTGGGTGTAAACTGACAACGCTGCACTGGGTTCACTGCCTGTAAACATCCTTCATGATGTGATCCTTCAGTTAATAAGCAATACATGCCTTTAACCACAATTAAAATGAACAAAAATGCTACTGCTCCATATCTTTTCAATGCAACAATATACAAGATTTATAGAGATGGTATACAAGATTTCAAGTTCCATCTGGACACCTACAGAAATAAACTTTACGCTAGAAAATAGATGTTATTATAACTGCAATAAATATGCTGACACATTATTTACTGTTACATATCCGATCAATATTAGCCAGATTAATTTTTTTTTTTGCTTAATCTGCAGCATTTTTTCCTGTCAGAACAGCATTAGTTATGCAAAAGTGCTTATACATTGTCAGACCAAGAGACTCAACTTGATTATTCCTGGTTATTTTGAGTATAAGTACAATCCACCCAGACTGTTAGTCTGCCCTTGGGAGTCAAGCAATTTGGCTGTTATTATAATGAGGTGTGGCTCATCATAAGGGTGATTATAATGGAGTCTAAGGGAACAGAGAGTCAAGCCTACTGTATATTATCTTTCATTTTTAAAGACTGTATTTTGGAATAATGGTTGAGTATTGTAGTATTTCTGTTCATTGCATGTCTTCAGGGGTTGAGATATCCTCTGATGGACTGTTTTGATACTAATAGGAATGCACGTTTAGAACATGAAAATCCCTGTATCTGTTCCTTCAGGCAATTTGTACAGAGTGTAATTCATATCTGATGAATACTTGGTGACACTGAATGGTCCAGTGAAGATTGGTGCTAATTTTGCAGCAATGCTCTCTGCTGCATCTGTGTCTGAGTGGGGAGGTATTTTTCACCAGGTCATGAACATTTAAAAATCACTTGTATCTGTTTGTGATCATGGTATTACTTTCTATCCTATAATTTCTTACTGAAGTTGCCCTACAGTGGTGGTGAATATTCTTCTGGATCTGACATGCCCTCTGCTTTACAGTCTTCCTTCTTTTCTGAAAAGGATCAGGTGCAGAAACAACACAGTTTCTTTTACATCACAAGGTGTTGTCTTTGGGGAAGAGAAAAGCTGGTTGTCATATATTTCCTTCACATTTTTTCTCCTTTCCTCCCTCTGAGCAACACTGTTGAGCAATTATTTTGATTAAAACTGAATGCCTTAAAGTGCCACCAAAAAGGCCAAGCAGTCATAATCCCCTCAGCACAGAATGCTATGGATTTTATAATAATCCATAAAATTATGGATATTTATATAACCATGAGTATATATATCCATAATTTTAGAAGTATGTGAAAGGTTTGTCAGAAGAAAGAACAACTTGCATGACCCAAAATTACCTTCTGTAGAGCCTTTCAGTAGATCTCCCAAGGTTAGTGATTTAACAGAAAATACTAATTCTGCCTAAGGATTAAACAAACAAAGATTCCTAGGCAATGTACATAATGGCCAAACTGAAGTGGAGAAGTGCAATTCCATAGTTTGGCTGTGTATATCTATCCACTGATATAAGGAGGAGCGAGCTGTTCTAACAAAAACACAGCATGATCCTCTTATTCAAAAGTTTGAGTATATCTATATTAGTATGAAAAAAAAAACTCACCATCATTCTCTGTTGACTACAAGGCTTTCAAGAGAAGAACTACTCTTTGAGAGGCATATTATTATGAACTTTGTACTGAAGTTTTGTTTTGTTTTGTTTTGTTTTTGGTAACAACCTCAAAAATCAGCAGAATTATTCTCTGCATGTTGTCTGACCGCAGGCAATTCCCATTACTTCCCATCCTAGCTTTGTTTCATCTCCTACCTTAGCTTTTAAACTTGGACTGTATAAAAGCAATGTTTAATGCAATCATTGGATGACTACAAATATGACAGCAATTATATTTATAATGGTGATGATTTGGGGAATAAGTGAAGAAACATCCATTTAGATATATATTTCTGTGTTGAATTTTTGCCATCAGTTTAATCTACAGTTTGAAGCTAAATAGGTACAAAACCAAATAATATGTTTGTATTCATCATCGTGCACAACACTGCTAAATTTTAGCTCACTCTGCCTCATTGTTATTCTTTGACAAAAAGTGTATGTTTCACTAGTGGCTACTTTTCATCTTTGCTACTTTTCATCTTCTTTTGGTTAGAAAGGACACAGTATAAATAAGTAAAATGTGAATCATAAAATTGACCTTATAAAAGAAAAACTGTTGAATACATGTAGAAATCCTAGTAATCAGAAAGGCCTCAAGTTTCCAAATAAGTGAGAAAATATATACTCGTATGGCATATATGTTTTGAGTAGTTTTCCCTCCTGTACATTTTTGTGTTTGTTTAAATTATGAGTAACAGGATGTTATTGGAAGAGGTTTCTTTTTTGTAATCTGGACAAAATACAAGAACAATATTAAGTCATGTGGAAAGCAAGTGAATCTCTTACAGCTTCAATTGCTTATTATCTTTTCAAATGAATGGGTCTTAACAGCCAACTTGAAATACATTTAAAACTCTAAGATTTATAGAGGTTCCTTGCAAGGCAATAAATATATGATGAAAATGGCATTATTTCTTTCCTCAAACTGTGAAAGTTGCAGTGCAATCAAAAACTGTCTTGCAGGAGTGCCTGCTTTTCAGTCTTTTTAGTGCCTGATAGGAAGGGAGCTTGAAAATGCATTTCATCCACGTTGTGTTCAAAGCACAAAATACCACCAGACAGTCCATTTCTGAAACTAGAAAGTTCCTCTCTGGCATGTGCAGTGTTCTGTTGCCATATGCTAATTCCCTGTCATTTCTTGGAGCATCTTGCTGCCTGACTGCTCCGCCGAGGCCCCCGTGACAAGCCTCTGTGTGAACTGTAAACACACTCTCAGAGCCTCAGAAAGCGTAAAAGGGGTTGATAGCTAGGGCTTGCTAGGAATATTGCAGGATCTTCTAATTTAACCACTGTATTCAAGAGGGACAACATATTCCATTGTAATACTATGTAACTCTGATCGCTGAGTGATAACACAGGCATTGGTGAATTTTGGCAGAACGTAAGGGCTTCTGACTATTCCTGGATGTTAAGTTGTGGCTCTACTCGGAGGAGCAAAAAAGCAAGAAAAAAAATTTTTTTTAAAAAAAAAAGTAAATTAAAAATTATAGGCTAGTGTCCCTTACCAAGGAAAAAATGATCTGAACATCTTTCAGCACAAGATCAGAATAAGTAAGCAGGATTTCATAATGAGAAATTATTGGGTTTAAATAACATTAAAAGTTCTTAGCTTTAATTACAAGTAATAATGTTTCTGACATTGTCTGGATAAAGTGTTTGGTCAGGATGAAGAGCTGTGTAATATTTGCTATCTGTCCCAAACTTCTGTTTTGTTTCATTTTTGTTTTTCACTTGATTTGTAATCGTCTTTTCCAATTCTACCAATATTCCAGTGGCACTTAATAAATGTGCAGAGGCAGAAATGTTTATTAGATTATACATTTTTGGGTGACTCGTGGGAAGAGTAGATATTGCATTTCAGTAAAGTGAACTGAAATTTGTCACCCTCTTTTAGGCAGCTTCTCTAATCATTTCAGCTAGGAGAGGTAAAGTGCTGTTCAGCACACTGCAGAATCTGGTCCTGTGCTGGTGAGCAAAAATGGAATTTTTGAAATTGAATGAAGTTTCATGTTGCATATATTAAAAAAAAAAAAAAAGTTGTTGAAAGCATTTGGAATTATGCAGAATATTTACATAAAGCACCTGCATTTCGCTTTACAGTAGGTCTGCACAACAGTTACAGTGTGAAGTTAGTGGAATCTATAGTTCCATAATTTAAGTGCCTAAATAGAACAACTGGGAAAATACAAACAAACAACAACAACAACAAACTCTGTTCTCTTTACTTCTTTTCTTTCCTAATATCTCTGAACTTAAACAAAAAGTCTGGTGATTCCTTCTGATGGCCTTTCCTGGATTTATTTCTCAATAATGACACTTTTGGGAGCAATTCTATAGGGAATGAGATTGATCACCCATCACTGCTGCTGATGTGCTGTTTAACCAAGCTGGTGAACCATAAACTGTCATCACAGAGGGTATCAAACTAACAGTGTGTATCATGCAGCTTACTCTGCTGTGCACCTAACAATGATGATAATTCTCTTAGTCCATTAGACAGCACAAGAACCTGTTAAACAAAGTACTGGAGTGCTACAGTTTACGTGACCCAAAAAAGAAACCAAATCCTGCTAGATGGGCTAAGCGGTGACAGGAAATGAAGCAGCAGGTCACAGAGCAAGGAGTCTAGTGCTTCATGCCTTAATGGGACTTTGACATACAAACAGGATTTCTAAAGCTGAAGCTCTTGCTCATAGAAAATGTATAAATGTTCTACAAAGGGCTGAGCACAGCTAGCACTTCTGAGCAGTGAGGAAACTTGTTCCAAAATCATGTCACCTCACATTTTTCAAAGACATATAAAAAAAAAAAAAAGAATTAAAGTGAATAAATAATACTTGTAATTATTGCTAAATGTTACGTACGTAGTGCCTTAATGTTGCAAACTGTACGATCTTCATTAAAAAAAGATATGATTACTAGATAAAGTTTACGACTCATGGCCCCAGATCTATGAATTTTTAAGGACAGATCCTCAAGGGACTTGCACAGATCGATGAAGATATACATAACCTGATGATTGACATTTATGTTCTTTTTTAACTTGTATGCATAATTCCTACTACTGACTTCAGTAGAAGTAGTCACTTTCCCTTCTTTCATGCTTTCGGTTTTCTTTTATTTCATGCAATTAGTTTTTGGAAGATCAAAGCCTAAATTCATCATGGTTCTTTTCCTACCTCTCTAGTTACTGAAGCCTGGTGTTTTGCGGGTTGTTTTTGTTTTGTTTTTAGCTTTTTCTTTTGGGGTGGATTGTTCAAAGGATCTAGCAGGATTAGTCAAGGAATAATTAGGAAGCTGCAGTCCTCTATGAGTATGGCTGGGTGAACTGTGAATACTCTGTGATACTCTAATGCCCTCACAGACTTGTACAAATACCTGCCCCAACTGACACTGCAGCTACACCCCCCATCATGGCTCATTGCAGTTAAATTTTCTGTAGGGGTTCTAGGCAGGTTCCTCCATGCTTTTTGTTCCTCAGCTACACACTCCTGAGTAATTTCACCTACAAGCATAAATGCAAGTACTAAATGTAGCCAAAATTATACTCCATCTCCTTTTTCTTGGGTAGAATTCATCAGATCAGCTTCTGATAACCACAGAATGTAGAGGGTATCTATCCTGTGCAGTAAATTATCTATAGCTGTAGATGCCCTAGTTAAATGAGTCAAATCTCATCTCTTTTCTTCCAAACTAAACCGTCTTCATCTGTAAGCCTTGGCCAATATGGCTCAAACAGAACTGCTAATTAGGCCAGAAAGGCCTTCCCCTGCCTCTGAGTCAACATTGTCTATCTATTGACCCCTTTTGAGAATTTTCATAAAAACACTAAAAACAACATATTTTTTTCTATCCATTTCTCACACTTGTACTTAGCACGGTGGGGCTTGTGGGTACTACAAGGTTAATGACAATACCAGCATTAATAAAAGTAATGAAATGATAACAGTAATAGAGCAAGTAAACAAGAGAAGATACAATTAGGGGAAAAAAATGCTAGTAGTCTGAAGATACTCTTTTCTATGTACATAATTTGTTAAAAATTCACAGAGCTATGAGAGAAATAGGAGGCCTGGCCCAGCTCTGCCCAACAAGCAGCCCCCACCACCACTGGCCCCTACCAAGGGAAGCCCCTGGCACTCACGGTACCCTGAAAATTATAGATATAAGGCTGAGCATTTTATCTTCTCCTCCATTTTAAGGCTTATCTAAGTTCATCTCAAAGCATTTTGAGGTTTCTTGCAAACAAGGTAGAACAGAATACTTTTCTGTCACTGTCAGACGTGAGAATTTTGGAGGCTGTCAGACACAGAAAATCTGTGGCTCCTCACTCCTCCTTCTTCATGCTAGACTACATAACTTCAATATTTTCTCACCCAAGAAAGAAGAAAGTAAAACTGTTACTTGTTATGATACAGCTGAATTAATCTTTATTAACTGATCATAAAGCAAAACCAAATAAAATGTTAATTCATCTCTCAGCTAGTTGCTAAATTGGGCTCTGATCAGGATTGTGCTGTGGCTACACTGTTCACATTTGAGAGTAATTCCTTCCTTCATAGTAGAATATTTCATGTACAGTGGAATCCATATATTTTATTTTAGAATTTCAAAATAAAGTGCCTTAAAAAAACAATGTTTATTCAGTGATGATTATGTTCTTACTTGTAGAAAGCACTGGCATACCTAACACTGCATATTAATATAAGAATCTAGACAGACAGACATTAAAGATTTGATTCTCTTGTGTAAAGAGATATGTCTAATGTAATTTTAGATATTCAAAGGTTTCTGAATTCACAGCACAAGGCTGGCAGATATGGCAGGAGACCTACCTAGAGGAGATGTACATTTTTCTTCAGTGGCCAATGAAGGCCAGGAAAGAATATCCAAGATCATATTCACTGATGTTAAATCCCTATCAATTCAGTCTTATTATTTGATAATTTTGTAAAAGTTAGTTAACTCTCTCCCTTTTCTCAGAATAAAATTAAATACAGATTTCTACTTATTTGCCTTACTTGCCTTATTTATTTGAATACTGTCTGGAGTTTTGCATTTTTTGGCTTTCTTTTATTCTAGAAATTACAGAAAGTGGCAAACATGAGACTTGACTAGTTAAGTTGTCCAGCTAAGCTGCCCAACTGCTATTAACAAAACAGATAAATCCTTTCAAAGATTGGTTTAGAGCCTTGCTCTGTTCTGTTAGCTATAGAAGGAGTAAAAGAATCAAGTCAAATATTTTGAATTCCAAATTTTGGCTGATATAAAAGTTCCTCAGTAAAATCAGACACCCTCTGACACTCTGAGGACATTTTAGGATTTAATGCTGGCGTAAAAACAAAACAATGCATAGCAAATATATTATTTTTGTAATGGCTCCTACTGTTTCAGCTGAGCTTTGTCTATAGTCAAGGAAGAATCTAGGATGCTATATGTTTAAGAGAGTCTGAACTGAAATCCTGTGATTCAGCATCCCCAAACTCTGGGGATGGATCAAGAAAAGATGGGTGAAGGAACTGGAAAACTGAAGGAACTGGATGAACTCAGGTTTAACTATAGTCAATGTGCAATTTCATGAGGAAGAATCCATTTAAATGTTGGATTTAACTTTGGTTTTTCTTTTTGCCAAGACAAGTGTTTTCACGTTGTCACTCATAAAAAACACAGATATAGTCTACATCTTGTTAAAGTCATAGAATGTAGAAAGTAGATTGTGATGTAGAATTTGTATTGCCTTTTTTCAAGACACAGTGATTGAATTTTCAAAGTAGGCTAAGGGTATAATCAAGTGAATGCTAAATTTTGTAAGTTAATTATATGTTATTAAGCAGTTAGAACAGTTTAAGAAGTTTAGAAAGTTCTCAACACCTTATCTGGAAATTACTGCTCGTTATGGCAGTTCTTTAATGTAAGGTAGGTGAGATGGCTTAAATTATCTGTGGTCCATTTTAGAGTAGGAGTACTAGCAGAATTTAATATTGATTTTTACTCTGTATTAAGTTCTAGAATATGGGTGCTAATATGATTTATATTAATCCTGTTTGCATTAATCCTATAGGAAAGAATTAGTCATGTACATAAATCATCTCATCAGCTATTAATCAATGAGCCACCTTGTTTTGTTACCTGCATGATCACCTTCAGAGGTGCATAAAATGGCACCGTTTTTAGTCAGTAATTAAAATTCACGTTACAAATAAATAACAGGGTAGGCATTAGAGAATCAAATTCTTGCAGCTTTTTTCTCCCATTTCTTATTTTTCTTCACTCCTCACCTTATTTTTCACTTGTAAAAGTAAGTGTCTCTCTGTGGACTGAATATTGAAGTTCATGTGCAATTTCTTTACTTTTTTTTTTCATATTGTGAGAAAATTTTTGATGGGTTGCTTTCCCCATCAGCTGTAAACCATTCTATTCCAGAGAGACCTGTATGAGGATTCCCTTAACACATGGTTGCCTATTTTGCAAATAGTTGTCAAAATCCATGGAAAACAGAGTAATGTCATTTCAGCAGTGTATCATCCAGAATCAGAAACTAAAGCATGCAAACTGGAATTGATTTGTAACAGGTACCTTATTAGAAGCAAACATCAAGAAAACTAGAATCAATGTTGAAACTAAAATTTGTCTTGTAAGCAGTCCTGAGTGAAATGTGTTGACACAGCATCACATTCTGTAGCCCCATTTTTGCATGCTTTTCAAAGCACAGCCATCTCGATCTGGGAGAGATGAATAATTGACTGATCACTGCATAATTCAACGTACTGTTGTAAAAATTCAAGGTCTGGCAAATTTGAAGCTTTTCTTCTTTATTGAGACTGAGGTTAAAGTTTCAATCAACCTTGAAGAAACATTTAAATAGCACAAGGATGCATGATTTATTAAAGTGCATATTATTCTTCCTTATATTTCCTCCTTCTTCATTAAGCTCCCTTACATAATGTTTATGTGAAGTTTATGAAGTGTACCTTGTATGTTAAGCAAAGATTACTTTAAAAGATAACACTAAAGGTCAAACATCTTGTTTTCTAAATGGACAGGAAAATCCAAAAACAAGGATGAAAAAGGAGTTTGAAAAGCAAAATATATTCACTGATATCTTTTATATCTCTATTTAAACACACAAATTTGCAAATTTTCACTAAAAAAAAAACAAATATCTTACAATTAGTACCAACAGTTTCTTTCTGCATAGCTCGTAATGGTTGCATGCAATGCTCAGCAATTAATGTCCTGTAGAATATATTGAATTCCCTAGCTAAATTACCTGTCATTGTCATTAAAAAAACGATCGTGTGTGGAAGTCGGTCAAGTCTGCTTCACTGTCAAATCATACTACTGTTTGAGGAATTTGTTTTCAAATGAACAGATTAATCTCAAACATTTACATTCTCATTGTCCAAAGTTATTACAGTTGCTTCTTCATAATATTGCCACAGAACTGACTGAAGTATCATTCCTCTCTATTAATTTTCAACATTTTACAGGTCACTGTTGGAGACCAAGGTAGTTTGGACTACTTTTTTATTATTTCTTCTTTAATATTTATGTAATGCTATAAATTTGCACAGTACTATCTAAGCCCCAAAGAACTTCCTAAGGGCTTGTCTCCATTAGGAGACTAGTGTGCAGCAAGCTGGGAAGGGAATTCACAGGGAACTGAGTATTTTGCCCTTGCTTCATGTCTGGATATATCTGTCGTGTTTTGGGTGACTGTATGGGAGATAATATATGTTATTAAAATTGCTATTGGAAAGTTGTGATCAGTCAGTACTTTGTGAGCTGTGAACTGTGCATTTTCACATGGGACAAAACTGTCTGTATTGACAGGTCCTAAGATTGTGCTGCTGTACAGCAGTATTGCTATGTAATTTAAATGTACTGAGATGACTTTTGTAGGTGTATCTATATTGTCATCTATATTTACATATGTGAAGTCCACACTGGACAAATATAGCAGACAGCAGTAAGTTGGTCAGTAAGCCCAACATTAGAAAAAGGAAGTGGGCATTAGAACAAGGACAACTACTTGTTGGCATTTTCTTCTTTAGGACTAAGAATAAACAAAATAAAGAGACCTAACTTAGATCACAAAAGGGATCTCCACAGTTGAGACATAGCTAAAAAGTTGATTCTAGAGGAGGAGAATAACGATATTTGAAACAGGGAAGATAAAGCTTCTTCCAAAGTATGAAGTATAGCACAAAGAATTTTTTATATCCATTGCACTTAAGTTTCATTTCCCACAAATCCAGCGGTAACTGAGAGGATATACCATCTTGGAGCCAAAAGGTAACACCTGGAGACGAAAGTCTAACAATATTATAAGGAATAGGACTAAATAGAAGAATTGCCTGGATTTGGAAGCTGTTCCATCAAAGAGAGGCTGAGGAATATGAACACAACTGAGAAAAAGAGATGGAAGAAAAAGAAGTCCTAGCAAAATGCTACTAAAACATTATTTCAGCCATAGTATGTTGGTAACAATCACTGAACTGTTATTCTGTTTTGGTTCTTTAGCAGGAGCTTGGTGAGTCAAACTGCTACTCGTTCTTAAGACACAGGTTTTCAATTACAAAAGGCTTCATGGTTTTATTTTAGACTAGGCTACAGATAGTTCAGGTTATTGCTGCCTATTGCTTAGAATTCTTGTATTATCTTTAATTAAACTTTTACAAACTTAAGATCTTTTAAAATCTTCATCAAAGCAACATTAAAATATTAGATTATGCCAAAGCAAGGCAGGTAAGTCCATCAAGGCCATTTTCTCACACTGACTGTCACAGGAGGATAGAACTCACCTGGAAAAAAAACTGCATGTTGCAAGTGTTGCAGTATTGTTCCTAATGCTTTCATTGTAACCTAGAAACTTTTTTCTGAGTTAAAGAATACAGGCAATAATATTATATAATGCAAATGCTATAATTAAATTCATATGGACATATGTTATATGTTACCTGAACATAACTCTGTAAACAGAAAGTCAGTGAGTGCTAAATATCTTTCCATAATACCTATTTATATCTACTCCATAGGACATTTTCTGGAGAAACAAACATATCAGACCGAGTTTCTGTTCCTATTAGGAATAACTATGAATCTTAGTAAATCAATCTCTTGGATGCTAGTTGAGTAAATTGGATGAAAACAAGTCTTTCATGACTTACCAATTGCAGAACTGAACAATGCTAACCTTCTAAAGCAACAGAAAACATTTGAAATAATTTTCTTTGGAAAATTGGATTACAAATGACAATAAATTGACTCACGTCCAGATAAATACATCTAATGAATTTATAAGCATTCTATTTTCATAACAAAAACACATGGAGTATAGCTATAATTAGGAGTCTATTACATGAAGGATACATTAATTTTTTTTGATATATTCATGGTTATTTTCAATTGCTCACATGCATATGCCAGTATAAAATGAGGTATTCTTTTCAAAGGGTATAAAAAGGTGACTGTTGTAATGTTTCTGTTTTTGCAGCATATATACATGATTTCTTCAATCTGGAAAGGAGTTTGCTATCTAAACACAGAACAGTACATATCTTAAACTCGAGACTTTAATTGCTAGCATATTCAAGCCTCCCTTGCAACCTCTGGAGTGTAGGTGTAAGTGGCAGAAAAATATAATTGCTGAAAAAGGCAATACAGAGTCTGGACTGTTCATTAAAATTGTATCTGCACATTTTCTGCATTTAAATAGTTAATGATGACCAAAGTTCTTTAACCTTTAATTATAGCTAGATTCTCATTCTACATATAGAACATCACAACATTACGTCCTGTACTTTCCTCATAGACCATTAGGCATGATTGTGGGGTGTATCACTGAAAGGATCTGGCCATTCTTGGGGGCCAGAGGAAGGAGCAAACTTGTAGGTCGGATAAGCTTCCTTGCCTTGAAAATATGTTGCACCTCAAGTACCAACTTGGCTAGAAGAAAACATACAGTGACAACTAAGCCATAGTTAATAAGCAATTTGATGAAAAAGCAGTATAGCAACTGAAATAAATGAAAGGACTGCCTTGTATTTTTAGTCGATGTTTAACTTCAAAATATCCCATGCTGCTTTACTAGCTGCTATATTTTGAGTTTCTAAGTTTTTTGAGTTATTTCTGGAAGTTCATAAACCTGCTGTTTTAATAGCATGAAGTAAACAGCTGCATTGTGCTTTACACAAGAAATGGTAAGGGCTTTAGTTGATATTTAGTTGATATTGATAGATTACATTGGTCAAAATGCAATAATTTTAGCTACAGTTTGGCTGCATTCTCTTGAGGATTTGCACCTTTCATCTTACAGATAGTACAGTTTTAATTAAAAGCAACTTGTCAGTACTTTAGTGCCATTGTTATGAGAGAAAGTTTGTTTCCAGAAGCACATCCATTTAAAGTTAAATTTATGTGCGAATTAAGGAGACAAAAGAATTACTCAGTTATGTTTAGCTTTGTTCTGCTAGTGTTCTGCATGTTTTTCTGAATTATGACATGTGTGAATTTCAAAAACCAGGTTGTCAACCAGTAGCTATGTCTGAAACTTTTGAAGTGCTACCAAAGAAGAATAGCTGAACTTAACAGATATTACTCAGATTATCAAGTGGCGATTATTAGAGTAAGGAATGTTACTTTTTTACATATCATGGATGTTTTGATAAAAGCAATCCTCCTCTGTATACTAAAAATGTTTGGTCTAGATAATCATTCATAAACAGCTGAGATTAAGCAAATTTGTGTTCACATTTCTGGCTTTTAGGAATATGGTTGAAGATTTCTCTAATATTCTGAAGTGTGGCAAATTAGGGAGTTAGTGACAATTTCTGAATTCTTTTCTCCATCTAATATGAACATGGTGTAAACAGTATGAATTGGTGTAACAAAAAAAACCCAGGAATATGCATATATATATACATATACATATATATATACATACATATATATATACATACATATATATATACATACACATATATATACACATACAGAAAGCAGATTTTTACTGACCACTGAGACCTACCTAATCCACATCAGATAATTTCCACAGGTGGCTGTTGTCTCAAATTCAGAAACCCATGAATGAGCTAGATCTTGTCCTTCAGGAAAACAAAACAAAACTCACAGAGCCTTTCCCCAATTATACATTTCTTTTAAATAACACTGGAGAGTCCTCTACAGCACTGGAGAGTCCTCCACAACTTACTTGTGAAGTATTCCAGTGATTCTTTAAAACATTTACTTTTAAAATCCCTGTAGTGTTCCTGGTCCAATAATATCCAACTTCAATTGCAGCCATTGACTTTTGTACTTTTGTACTGTTAAAAAAAAAAAAAAAAATTACATTTACATTAATGTTGTCTTCATGTGAGACCAAGTCATCTCTTAATAATCTTTTGGATAATGTAGCACATCCAGAACAAATGCTCAAGTGCAAGCTTAGAATTTCTTGTGCATTCAGGGGAAGAAAATGCAATCACGGGATCTTCATGGAAGGAGACTATACAGGGGACACACGGAGATCCAAGGTTAACTCATTTTTAAACTCAGTCAAACATTCACATGAAATTTTCCTTAATGTTTGCCCAGCTCATTACCAAAATGGAAAGATGCCCTCTGTTGAACTCCCAGCTACATATTTGTGTCCTGTTTGTGTTTTATTTATTTTTAGCTAGTCCCAAATAAGGGACAAGTAATGAACTTTGCTTAAAAGGCATTGCAAGTAATTAAAAGGCATTACAAGTAATGAACTTCGCTTAAAATTCTAGTTCTAAATTCTAACTGAAATTAAAAATTGACGAGAAATGTATTACAACCCCAAGAAATATGTAAGTATGAGTGATTAAGAAGGAAATCTGCTAATATTTAAAAAATAATTTGTGAAATGTGTACACAATATTTTGTATATACACAATAATTTGTGAATATCTTGCAGAATCATAACCCCAAAAACTATTCCCTCAAGAAGTTTGCCATTACCTAGAATCATGAAAGGAAGTGAGATTGCACTTGACATTAGCGCCAAAGAAGCTTGGCCACACTGCTTCGTTTATAAAGGAGAATAAAAGATTTAGGCCATATTGCCTAGACAGACACTTTCGCTTTCATACGTTAGCTTTGAGTAGTTTTGATCACTCTGATTTTAAACAGCTGAGAACACTGGACCTTTGCCACTTCAGAGTATTTCCAGTTGAGCTTCTGCTATAATCACTTTTGAAAGACATTTATGAAGAGTTGGAATTTTCCAATTCTAACGAGAGGGGCAAATTTAGAGATAGTAACCTTTGCATAAATCGCAACACGTTGGCTTTGGTCTTCTTTCTCCTCCAGCCTTTGCTAGCTTTTCCAGACAATATGGCTATTCTTTGGTGGAGTATATTACTATACTTTTTTCTTCCTCCTTTAAATTTTTGTCCTAAAGAAAAGGAGGAACTGCTTTGTATTTAAACAAAAAAAAAGTCAGATGCATATGTGATTTAACCTGTGAAGAGTAAGAATGTTCAGCTCTTTATGGCTGCCTATGAGAAAAGCTGATCCTCTGACAGAAGTAAAATCACTGAATCACAGAATGATCAAGGTTGGAAGAGACCTTTGGAGGTCATGTAGTCCCACTCCCAAAATGCCTTATTGTACCTTCAGTAGGATGCCACATTTATACAGTCAAGTGTCCACTTGTGTGGACCAGTCTGTATACTAAGGCCAAATGAAATGCAGGGAGAGATATTTATTTTTACATTACTGTTCATTATGATCCCTGAATAAATTGTCTTAGTTGTATATATTATTTATGCATAATTATTCTTTTAATGATTTTTGAACTCTCTGTTATTTCTTACAAGCCTATGCTTGCATATTGCTACACATCTATATTTGCCTGCAAACAGGCCTGTAAGCAGCATGAAGCTCTTCTCACATGAAAGAGTAGGCATTTTTAAAGCATTCCAGTCTTTAAACAAGACTTTCTTTTTGGAAAGAAATGTCGTACTTCCTGTGACCACAAGGCAGGCAAGATGGGGTGGGATACAGACAGGGAAAGACACTCAAGGTTCCTAAGGGGTTAAATGGGATAAATTTAACTAAGCACTTACAAAACAGACTGCATGGAGATCTCCAGGAACCACAATGCGGTATGGGAGGCTGCTGAAGGGATGGCACAGGACTCAACACATTGTTTGTGACAGCTCCTGAAATCTACTAGGACTTTTTCCTTATCTCAGCTCTGCTAACTTGAGTAGCTACTGCCTGGGAAGGAACTAGAGGTTATTGTCAAAACAGCATATGTGTGCCTGGCCCGGACGGGAATTTGGTCAGGGTGCAGTTTCACATGTTGAGGCTGCTACTATGTACTCTGACAGCCACTGACTCCTCACCAGGTGTTCTGCAGGTGTCCTCACTGTACCTCCGTTATGGCGTAGCAAGTAATTCTGTAGAAGAAAATAGTAACATACCTTGATTGTTACCCCAAATAACCCCTGGCAGATTTTTATTTGGAGGACTGATCTTATTCTCATAGAATCAACTGAAAGCTGTAAAGCTGGTGTAATGACTTCAAGAAGTAGGCAGCAATATGTTTCCTGCAATTTGGATTATATTCAATCCCCCAGGACTCGACTGTGCCTTTAGGCACAGCCTTGAGCAAGAAAGTGTGTAGACTGTGTCATCCCAAGAGATAAAATGCCTTAGTAATTCACCTCTAAGGTACAATCTGCTCCTTGCTCCTACACTAACTCAGCTTGTCAAGAGACTTTGGAATCTTCTACATTCTGTTCCCTCTGCCCGGACAAAAGGATCTAGCAGCTGCAGACATGTGAGTCTGTACTCTTCCCATCTAAATTACACACCTAACATAGGAACAGAGCTATGCTATTACATTTGGAAATTCTACTTTCCTTCAATATGTTAATAATAATAAAAATGAAGAATTACCATTTCACTGAGGAAAAATCCAATGCTTCTAAATATTATTTAAACGTTCATTCCTTTGCAAGAGAAATTTCCTATGTATTTGTTCTGCAGTATGAAATATGTCGAGTACCTGTCAGAAAACCCAATAAGCAACACTAATTTTCAATGGAAGACCACATGAAATTTGCTTTGCAGACTCATTCTATGGACCATTTCCAGTTGCTAACTAATCAATACAATCCTGGTATTGTAAGCCACTTTCATCTGATTATTCAAATGAAATAAGCAAATGTAGTGTGCATTGCACATTTCATTTAGAGAGGAGAAAGTAGAACTTTTGGCCTTACCTCATATTCAGATATGATAGGCATGTCATACCAAAAAGAGTGCACAAGTCCTCTAAAACAAAAGTTCTATAGATTCTTTACAGTTCATCTGGTCTCTTGGAGGAAAATAGAGGAATGGTGTGAAAAATATGGAAACTGGAGTCCTATTCTGCTGTGGGATATACCCAAGTATAACTTAGAACAGGTACAGAATGCATCTAAATCAATGTGGTTCTGTGAGGGGACAGGAGTATGAGTAATTCCTAATGGATCACATTAGAGGGTCTGGATCTAGTCAAAAGATCATGAAATAAGCAGCTTGAAATGAGCAAGAGAAGGCATGAACAAAATCAGCATTGTTTGGGAAAAAATAAATTCCATATTACCTGTATCCCTAAAGAAACGAGTTAAAGCTGCTATAAAGATGCCTTATCATTTCACAAATAAAAGTGGGAATGAAGGTGATTAAACTGCATAATTCACACTATGCCATGCAAAAAATATGGAATTGACAAAAGAAGTTTTTTATTTTTTCCTTCATGGATGCATTTCATGAGCAGGCTTTTATTCAGTACTCTGTATCAGGGCTCAGAAACCCTTTTAGGAATTCTATTCATTTTAATTTCAGTCAGGAAGGGATAAATATATAGAAAACTAATTTTGTAATATGATATATACTGAAAGTATATGTATTGCTATATGTTTTCCCTTTCGATGCATTTTCCACAGTTTAAAAATTCAGAATAAATGACAGAGCTGTTAATAGGCTGTACTGGATTTTTTCCTGTCTTCTCTTGATTTATTGCTGCTGAGTGTAAACTGATCTGGAAACAAGTGAGAATTCCCCTGCGAAATGTTCTAAAATCCAAATTCCTCATGGAGACGGAGAAAAATATTTGAGCAGGAACAATCATCCCCACGTGTATAAGCTTTGAATAATAACGGTCTGGTTTCGACAATTCTTTTGTTCATGATGTATCAATCCAGGGTGAAAGGAAACATAAAAACAACACATATATAAACCAAATGTGCAACAGCAAAAGCTTTAACAAACCCTAATTATTTAGGTGGTTAAGGAACAAGCTAAATAGCAGCACTAGTGCACTGTAAATTCTGGAGGCTGACACAGAAGTGGTTATGACAGCTTTCACATTATCTCATTGCAGTATCAAGGCAGTAGTCGCAGCTGGCTCATATGTCAAAATGTGTCAGGACTTAAATGGTAAAACAGGAGTGCAACAGCAATTGGCTTTTCAATCAATAACGCAATCAATATATTTCACAGATATTTTCCCATATCTAAATTACTCTGCAGAGATGAGGTAGCCTGACTGAGTGTTTATAAATCAATAAAACACACGGCTAAAGGACATCTGCTCCTGTTCTTTCACTTCAAGGTGCAGTTTGCCTTTTATTTCCAACTCTCTCTTATTTAAGAATGTACTTTTGAGGAAAAACAGTCCTCTTTTTGCACACAAATCAGTTTTGAGTCACATTATGACTACAGAGTATTTTTTAAATAATTATGTATTTCAGCTTTAAATAAGTATAAGGGACAGTTTCTACAGGCAGCAAAGCCGAGAATTAGTAAAGCACCTTTCAGATTCATAATATACATATACTTATGTATTTTATTTATCATTAAATACTGTCTAAATACAATGCAATGCTCACATTTTGGAAACTTTGCCATGGGAAAAAATACATGATTCTTTTTCCAACACAGCAGAATTCCAGAAGATTCTTGGCAATATTGTGAGGAACAGCTTCCTCTCAAAACACTGTTGTTTTGGGTGATGTTCTTTTGCTAATCTATGTTTCATAAGCGGCAGGCATAAAAGGTGATAACTTGTCATGCTAATGTTACATGGAATTACAGAATTAGCCCTCTGCATTTATTTTTGTCGAGAAGTGACTGCAGGTAAGAACACATATTTCTGTGCCTATCATCTAAATATTCCAGAAAAGAGTAATATTTGATGAGTTTCCTGTGTATGACTGCAATATGCATATATTATATTCATGCATAGATACAGTACTGCACTGCACACACTGATTTGGGCAAATATATGTGAAGTAATGCAACACTTCATTTAATTATATGAGTTGATGCATATAGTATTAACTTAGTATTGTCACATTCAGTACATATATTATTAATGCAGTGTTAAGAACTGAAAACACTTGCTAAATTTCAGCCGTATCCTTCTTTGGCTTAAAAACTATAACAAGCATGAAACAGAGAGGGACAAAAACAATTACATCTTTCAGGTAAGCCATATTATGTCAAGAAGTGCATAAACTCAAGCAAATTACATTTTCTAATCTAGGTGTTCCATTGAAAGTAGATTGTCATGTTGGTGAACACCAAGTAATCTTATGCCACCTTTTTAGCTCACATGCTGTGTTATTCTCTCGATACATGCAATTCCTTTCACAGTTGTGAAGATCTGTCTCTGAACAGCACTTATTAAACATCTGAAACACAAACTAGGGGCCACATGATTCCCCAGTTCAGTTACTCTTTGCATTTTCATTGGTTATTAAGAGTTTTATTGGACCTATCAATATTCTATAGGCTTTTTAGAGGAATTGCGCTTAATTTCAAAATATAACTTGGATACAGCTTTGCAGGAAAACCTCCAGTTAACTTAAATGGGGCCAAGATTTTCACATACCTAATTTATAAATTAGCTGGAGAGATTCTGCCTTTTTCTTGAATGAGAAGATTGTTTGGGATTTGGAAAGCTGATTAGATACAAAAACACAGGAAAAAAAAACCTGGAAAACTTCTTATCATATCACAGACAAAGAACAGGAAAAAAAATAATATCATGGTACTTTAAAGAATGGTTTCGACCAAGTTTATTACCTTTGCTACAAAGCTTTATTTAAACTTCTTTCGGGATATCTTATTGCACAAGGCAAACCCATAAAATATTACATCTGAAACATTTTCTACATACATTTGCATACAGTTTGGTTCAGTCGAATAGATCTTATGCCTCTTTCTTGACAACAAACATATGGCAAATAACCTATAGGATTCAGTTCTGATATCTAGATTTGAAAGTCTGCATTATGAATTCAGTGCATTTTACTTGGAAAGTCTGCATTATGATGTCCATATTTGAGGTAGGGATATTTAGTCAATGATGCTGAAGTCGGTTGCCTGACTGAAACAATTTAACCTCCACTTAAAATTCTGTACAGTTGTGCCCTTGACACAACCAGACACATTTTTTGAAATCTATTTGTAACTTTATCACTTTAAAAAAATTATTGACCTTTTTGAAGAAGTATCTGAATAATATTGATGCAATATTTTCGTTGTCTTGGTAGAAGTATTTAGCAGTTCATTAAAGTATTCAACATACAATTGCGAAAAGACTAGAGGGGGGAAATCCCTTTTTCCTTTTATTCAGCATAAACATTGAATGAACATTATATATGACATCACCCTAAAATGCTCTCAGAGAATTCTACATTAATATTATTTTGGTGAGGCTTTGAAATAACTGAAACTACTGATTTTTTTAAAGCCTTTGAAAACATTTTATGGCCTCGGTTACTGAACTCCGCTGAATTCCTTTAAGTGTCATTAATACCATTCTCATCCATTTCATGTAACTATCAGACATATTTTTAGAGACTTGAAAATCTATTAAACTTCCAGCTGAAAATATATCTTAAGCTGCAAGTCAAACTTCCAGCAACCATAAAGTGGTTAACACATTTATGTTTGAGAAGCTATAAAATGACAGAACACTGCTGGGAACTTGAAACTGAAACTAGGTGAAGAACACCCCTGATGACTTGAACTTTATTTTAAGTAAGAGCTGGCCAAAATGCAGTAGTCAAGTTTTGCAAAACATAGCAGCAAAATTACTGAAGACGTTTTGTTTTGTGAAAATTCCTGACTTTTTTCCTTTTTTTTTTTTTTTTTTTTTAAACTTTCCCTGAGAACATTCATATTCCTTGACTTTGCTTGATAGAAGGTGACAGGACAAATTAAAGGAAAAGAGAAAGAGGAGACATTATTTGTCTGATAGCATGGTTTCATTGGCTTATCTTAAAGATATATACTTTTGCATGTAGGGATGGATTCCCTGTGCAATGGTTATTCATTTTCTGTATTTTGAGGGTTTACATTAATAGAGAAGTTGAAGAGCACTGGAGATAACTGGTTGAGTTTAGGGAGCTAATCCCTTAAGCAACCCTTTTTGTTCCTTTCTGTACAGTTTCAAGAGCATTAAAAGTAGCTTTTCTTTAACTTTTCAAGATCCAGGAGCAGGGCAAGGATTAGCACTAGTTTTGGTAACATTTTCTCAAGAGTACACATGCAAAGTGCCAGGAAGGGAGTAATAATGTGTTGAGGGGGCAATAGTTTTGCTATTCCTGTTGACACAATCTTGTTGCAAATTTGAAGCTCTTTGAAATGCAAGTGGTAAACTTGATAGCCAGTTGCAGGCACGTATAGTTGCTTGGTTCAAACGGAGTTATACTGGATTAAGATGAGTGTGAGGACAGCATATGATCTTTGCTTTAATAACAATAACAACAAAAAAACAAAAAAAAGCTAAAGCCTTTTCAGGCATTCAGATTAGAATAATTAAATGATATATACAGAGCAAAATAAATTTCTAAATTACATTTTCATTGAAAGTGTCATCAGGTCAAATAAACATCAGGATCATGTACAGTCAGTTTAGTTTCTAATGCTGTTCAGATAGAGTATATACCGAGTAAAGGTTAACTTGTGGACTGTAAACTATATTATAATTATAAGAGAACATAAATCAATAAGCCCTCAGGGGTGCAAATGAGGGTAGAGGAACACAACAGATGACAAAGCAGGAACCAAGAACAACACAATGATTAAAAGGTCTAACGTCATTTTGGAGCAAACAAAGGAAGACTTAATAGTGGCCTGATCAAGCTGACTCGGTTGGCCAAAGTCAAGGCTTTGAGCATGCAAGGGTGTAAGCAGTGAAACAGTTTTAGAAACTCCCAAATACATTTTTTCTATATGACACGAAGAACTTGAAAATCTATGTATATACAATATCTATGATATATGTACCCAGCATGCACAGAAAGAGAGGAAATACTTTTCTATGCTTAACCTAGATAGTTCTGGTCATCCCTAAATAAAAACAACTAGTTTATGTAGAAATTTATCCACCTTGGCCCAGTATAGGGGGATTCAATCTTCCTCTAGCATCCCTATGCTATCTCATAAAAGCAAACTTTAAAGTGGAAGTAGTTTTGATATAGAGATATCTAAGTATCTTTAATGTCTATTGATTAATGGAAATCTAATGTAGATTTAGGCCTAATTCAACTATCCACATACAGGTCCTGGAGCCTTTTGGGTTGCCTCAATGTATTCCTCCTGGATGCTAGGGGGGAGTCTAAAGATCACAGGTCTCTCATCTGCTATCTTATATGGATGCCTTAATATCTAGAGTATCTAAGATAGGATCAGTTATCTAAGTGTGAACAAATGAATTGACCCCCAAATGTTATTGGTGCCTCTTGGAAAAGTTGTTTAGTCTTTGACAGTGAAATTGAACTAAGCATAGAACAGTGAAAGCTGATTTTGATTGCCAAATAGCTATCATTCTCTACTAAATGACACATCTTTCAGAATTATTTCTATACACTTTAATAAATGCATATAGTAAACAGATATTCTATAGTGTGGCTTACTGAAATCATTAAGGAGGAGATTTAGTGGTTTGATCCCTGCTATGAGGACAAATTCTGTTGTTGCATTGTATTGCATTTTAAAATATATACACAGAAACAAGTGAGTGCAAATCTTACTCCAACAATGGCTAAATATCAACCATCAATCAACATTCTTATTGCTTGTTTAATTTCCAGAATCTCTTAAGCGAAACATCTGATAGCAAGATGCCATTGTCCCATGTATTATGATAAAGGTGAAATAATCTGCAAACAGAGTAGGTGACAGATTCAATGG
This sequence comes from Nothocercus julius, assembly GCA_013398735.1. NCBI lineage: Eukaryota > Metazoa > Chordata > Aves > Tinamiformes > Tinamidae > Nothocercus > Nothocercus julius. The sequence goes on from VZSV01000040.1 coordinate 2,710,745, forward strand.
GAAGTTCAGAGGCATATAGGGTTTGTGTGTGTGCTTTAAGATCTATGTTATTGAAAAGAGTGAAAAATATATATTTTTTAAAAAAACAGCAACTAATAAGCTATATTAATATAATAAGCTATAATAATTAGTGATATCTAAATAACAAATAGCTTCAGAGTTTTTTATGCCTAGATCACACAGTGAATTGGACTTGTATTTTAAATCACGTCTTTTGGAAGTCAGACAATTTATTTGTGACAGCTAGCCCTGAGAAGCTGCAAAGTTAATAGAAATGTGGACAACAACTTCTGAGAATTTTTTCACTCTCTCAAGTCTAAAATGCTGCATACAATGAGAGATGGCCTTTCAAATGTTAGCTGCTCAGTTTTAAATGGTTTGTTGATTTGGACAAAGAATGATGAGTATTCTGAGGCACTGAGGCTGCCTCTAAGTGATAATGAGCACGAACTAAGGAATGTAGCTAAGGAATACATTGCTTTCTTGCTACATAAAGCTTCAGCTAAAGGAATAACTTTGAAGGACAATGAGGAAGCCTTTGAGCTGGATGTCTTTTTTTCTCGCAGCACTGAGCAGCATTGACAAGAGGGGTGGGGTAGCTGAAGTCACTGGGAAGAATTGTGTAAGAGAATAAAAGATGAGCTCTCTGCATGCGGGGACATTGTGTCGTGAGATAACATATTCCCACAACGAAGAAAATGAAGAGAATTATATTTGCTTGTAAGGATCAGAAAAAAAAAAAAAAGATTAGTAATAAAGAACAAAAAACAAACAAAAAAATACAAAAAGAGATTGCAGGGAAAAAGTTGTAGACCAAAGAGTCAAAGAATTAAAAAATTAAAAAAAAATAGAGGATACTGCACACTCAGTTGTGATCAATGTATAGCAAGGAAGTGAGTTATTCATTCAGAAGTACCTGAAAAATTATTGGAAACTCAAATTTGTAGCACCATGACTGTGCAATTAAAAGCATTCCTCTGTCTGCTGGACACACAAGAGGTTCACCAGACACACGTGCCATGAAACATAGGGTATAAATAATGGCATTTGCTTCCCTATACATAGGGAAGGACCATTTTAAAGGTTAAGAAGGTATCTCACCTGGATCCCATCTACTGCAGTTCCAGCAGGCATCCTGTAAGCCCTATGCCATATCTTTAGCCTTGCATAGATGCCATGGATGCCACCACAACAAACAGAGGGTACCTCTCTTTGGGCAACTGAATCTTGGCAAGATATTCATACCATTTATTTTTTTCCAACACTAAACAGAGATAGTTGGAAATAGCTTCTCAGCTTAGTGAACAGAAGTTAGGAAGCAGAAATAGAATTTGATATTCCACATGTCTTGTTCAAAGACTTTCTTGGAAAGCATTTGTATGTCCAAAGGATAGAAAGAAGTTGTATATTCCACAGAAGTTACCAAGAATAGGATCTAGAAAGCTACATATCAGAGAGGGACCTGGGCATCATGGTGGATGACGAGTTGACCATGAGGCAGCAGTGCCCTCGTGGCCAAGAAGGCCAATGGGATCCTGAGGTGCATTAGGAAGAGCATCTGCAGCAGGTCGAGGGAGGGGATCCTGCCCCTCTCCTCAGCCCTGGGGAGGCCACACCTGGAGTGCTGTGTCCAGTTCTGGGCTCCCCAGTACAAGAGGGATGTGGAGCTGCTGGAGAGAGTCCAGCGCAGGGCTACGAGGATGATCCAGGGCCTGGAACATCTGCCCTATGAGGAAAGGCTGAGAGAGCTGGGCCTGTTCAGCCTGG
>VZSV01000040.1:2712726-2723675 GCA_013398735.1 Nothocercus julius
GAGATCTTCCCAACCCACTTGGATGCAGTCCTGAGCCACATGCTGTAGGTGACCCTGCGTGTGCAGGGGGGTTGGACTAGATGATCTCTAGAGGTCCCTTCCAACCTTAAGCATTCTATGATTCTATGATTCTATATACCTACCTAGGGGAAGTTCATCACAGAAATGTCCGTTTATGTTCCAGTTACTTAATGATGCCCTAAATAGCATAGAATCATAGGAATATAATAAAGACCTCTTTAATCTGTATTCCAGATTTCTAAAAATTTATCTTTCAATGCTAATTTGTAGGGGTTAGGTGTCTCAGATACCATTTTTTTTTAAAGAAATTTTCAGGAATGCAAAGTCATTATAGATTTTAACTTCAGATTTTCTTTTTTCCAAAGTACCCCAAAGTTTCACTTTGGGGATTCCCCATCATTTCTTTTCATAAAAGTAGCTTTTATGATAATAGCTGCTGTCAGTCAAGTACCTGTTGCTCGAGGGGCTTGCAGTCATGGAGAGTAAAGCTTTGCAGAGTCTAGCTCCAAGCTGTTGTCCAGGCTTTGACACATCTCTCCTCAACTGTCAACAAAAAGAAAGTTTCAGCTGCAAGGGGTAGCCTCCAGTACACTGGGAGAATCTTTGCCTTTGCATTAAAGATTTGGTTTTCATTAGGAAATGAATGTATTACGCTGAGTAACTAGAGAGGATTAATTGGTTATTGTTTGTAAATTGCTTTGTAGATAGAAAGTCTCATATAAGTGCTCTGTATTACTGTTATTAATGGGCTGTTTTTATCTGTAGTGGATATCTTGTTTCATCATTGTTCAGATACATAAAGGGAAACTATAATACTTTCCTTCAGACTAGCATTCAGAACTTCGGAAAGAAATTACTTTTAAGCTGGAACAGACCTACTAATGCTTATCAAGTATGAAGTGAGATGTGACTGTAAAGGAGGAAAAGAATACATACAAAAATATGTGTCCTTTCCTGAATCATATTTTTAGAGGATATTATTCTAGTGCCACTAAAAAGATTTTTAAAATCTGTGTTTGAAAAAGAATAAGGGAAAGGATTCAACATTATAAGGGGTTGATCAGAAATTTTAGTTTTAAGTAAATAGACGTTACAATGACTATTTTTTTCATCTGTCATGAACAATATAATAAAAGATATTGGGTCAGACATTCAAGAGGATTAAGTATTTAATACTTACCCAATGATATGGGGTATAAGCAAACCTATGCCTAACTACCTTTTCATTTTTAGTCTTGTGCATCTAATTGTAACACTCTACACTAGTCTCTCTACTGTAAGATTAGACAGATTCTTATATTCTCTGATAAATAATTCCTAGGAGGATTCCCAGATCTGAATCACATGCCGTGGAATATCACTGATATGCTCTTATACAAACAACTACTTTATTTACAAGAATGGTTAAATATCCATATCTAAGAATGAAAATTAATAAAAAGGAGACTTACTGCTGATAATAAAAGTTCCTATAGCTGACATATGCATGTGACCCACCACATGTTTGCTTCACCTTACTTCTTCTTAGTGCCTATTAGCTAAGGCTCTGTTCTTCACTAATGTAGCTATAACGCTTCCAGACTAGAGCTGGCTCATGTCTAGCCAAATAAGTATAGAAACAGAAGATCTGTTTGCACCTCCTTATGCAGAATATTCAAGAGATATGACATGAAAGATATGACTTGCATTTCTGAGTGGCATTACTTGTATACTTTTCAGTCTTTTTAAAATTCAGATAGTTAACACAGGTGCCACATCACACAATGTAAATGAAAGCATCTCTGTGACCTTCAGTAGGTTCCTACCAAACAGCCAAATTTACAGAAAGCATTTGTTGAGTCTACACACCTTTTTTTTAGGTGTCTGGACAGAGGCTTCTATGAGTCAGCTACACTTATAGAAGCATAGAATCATAACTTAGGGTCAAAGCTTTGTATATGGGCACTATTTATTCTTAATGAGGGGTCAGGTTAAAACTAGATCAAGTACATATAATGGAAAAGGATTCTTCAATCTTTGGATGATTTGAAATAAGCAAAATCCAAGTCTGTATCATGCCCTTTGCTTCATTGATGCTGTATGACAGGTGTTACAAAAGTGCTCTAATTTCATCTGTATAATCCAGCAATACATAAAAGTCAGGTTCTCTATATTGGATTTTTCAGTTATACAGTTCAGTGTTTAGAAGAATCCCAATTATCTGATGCTGAAAATATTGATGAGGTGCTAAACCGCTGTGGTGGCAAAATCTGCTCAAGTTTGCAGTGTTACATATGTATTGTGTTGCTTAATATTGTAGTGTCATAGTTAACATTACTACTGCACAGTGTGTTCCTATTATTAATGTGATTTGTGACATTTTTGCTAACTACTGTTAGAAAAAATCCAGCATTGAACATATTTTAGATAATCCTTTGGGATTCCTTTGAGATTTTGGTAATTTAACATCCATGTAAATGTGCATCAGATGATAATATTCATTTTAAAGAAGTTGTTTCAAAGTATTTTTAGTAGAATACATAAAAAAAACAAGTACATTCTTACCAGAAATTATTTGTGTGTTGAAGGGACTGTGTGAATTTTTTTACAGCAATAAAACTCAGTAATTAGTAGAAAAACACTGACAATAAGTTTCTGATATACAGATAAGGAACTACCTCCAGAATATAACAGCTTCTACAACTAAAAGAAAAAATTCTCAATTCTTAAAAAATTCAAAATTCAAGAAAAATATATACAGATGACAATACATTGCTCTTTTTCTATAGGAGTAATGACAGCATTTCTCTGCTATAAATATGGAATGACCAAGAAAAGATAAAAGTCTGCTTTAAGAGAATTTATGGATAGTCATTGAATCATCAAATCATTATGGTTGGAAAAGACCTTCAAGATCACAGAGTCCAACTGTAAGCCCGTCAACAACATGCCTGTTAAACCATGTCCCTAAGCGCTCATCTGCACCTTTCTTGAACGCTGCCAGAGATGGCGACTCCACCACTTCCCTGGACAGCCTGTTCCAATGCTTGACTGCTCCCTCTGTATAGAAATTCTTCCTAATGCCTAACCCGAACCTCCCCTGGTGCAACTTGAGGCCATTTCCTCTTGTCCTATCTGTAGTTATTCCACCTCACTACAACTTCCTTTCAGATAGTTGTAGAGCGATAAGGTGTCCCGAGTCTCCCCTTCTCCAGACTAAGTAACCCCAGCTCCTTCAGCGGCTCCTCATAAGATCTGTGCTCCAGCTCCTTCACCAGCTTCGTAGACCTTCTTTGGACATGCTCCAGTACCTCAATGTCCTTCTTGTAGTGAGGAGCCCAAAAGTGAATACAATATCTGCGGTGCAGCCTCACCAGCACCAGGTACAGGGGGACGATCACTTCACTGGTCCTGCCGGCTACACTGTTCCTTATTGCAAGCCAGGAGGCTGTTGGCCTTCTTGGCCGCCTGGGCACACTGCTGGCTCATGTGCAGCCAGCTGTCGACCCACACTTCCAGCTGCCATGCAGCTTTCCAGCCACTCTGCCCCAAGCCTGTAGCATTGCATGGGGTTGTTGTGAGCAAAGTGCAGGACCTGGCACTTGGCCTTGCTGAACCTCATAGAGTTGGTCTCCACCCATCAATCCAGCCTGTCCAGATCCCTCTGCAGAGCCTTCCTACCCTCAAGCAGATCTACTCTTCCTCCCAGCTTCGTGTCGTCTGCAAGTCTGCTGAGGGTGCACTCAATCCCCTCATCCAGATCATCGATACAGATATTAAAGAGGACTGGCCCCAACACTGACCACTGGGCAACACCACTCGAGACCAGTTGCCAGCTGGATTTATCTCCATTCATCACCAAGCTCTGGGCTCGGCCATCCAGCCAGTTCTTGACCCAGCAAACAGTACACTTCTCTAAGCCTCGAGCTGCCAGCTTCTCCAGGAGAAGGCTGCGTGAGACTGTGTCAAAGGCCTTACTGAGGTCTAAGTAGACCATGTCCACAGCCTTTCCCTCATCCACTAGGCAGGTCACCTGATCATAGAAGGAGATCAGGTTGGTTAGTCAGGACCTGCCTTTCACGAACCCCTGTTGGCTGGGCCTGATCCCCTGGTTGTCACACACATGCTTTGTGAATTCACATGCTGTGTAAATCTATTCACCGCATCTTCCATACCAGTCATTTTACAACTAATATTTACTTTGTACTCTATGATTGGAAGCAGTGGAAATATATTTTCATTCTACTTTGTTAGCAAGTTCTTTTGAGGGAGGAGTGAAAGGGGGACTTACGCTGGTGTGAAAGATTATACATAGTGCTAAAAAGTGGAGGAAGGTGCCTATGATGTCTGGAGGAGGGCAGCATTACAAAACAAGGAGTTCTCAGCTCTTTCTTTCTGCAGCTGGTGCAGACATTTCTAGCTGTTCAATGACAGCCCTATGTGCTATATTGTGTTAGTATAATTTGTTTTAAAGAGAACAGAAGAAATAGGCTGGATGTTTGCAAACGCTAATACAAAGATTGTGACAAAAAGTAGATTGCAATGACAATGGTGCAGAGACAATAGCAGAATTGTTTCCAAAAAAAGAAAAAAGAAAAATACTGTTAAAATCACGGTGCCACTCTTACAGGCAAACGGTAATCTTTTCTGGATTGGAGGCAGATAAAAATGTGTATAGTTTACCTAGTTTACCTGTACTTTCTCATGAGCTTTTTTTTTTTTTTCCTTTTTCCCCATATATTTCCTTGTAGATTTCTTGCAGAGTTGGGGACTGATTTTTAGCTTACAGTTTTGGCTCATTTGTAAGTAGTCACAGAGCTTAAATTTATAGTTAATACTTATGCACTCATTGGGAACAGGAACTGCTTTTAATCAAACCAAAGAGATTCTCTTCAGTTTCTAATACATGTTTTGCACAGAATGGAGGAAAATGTGGTTGTTAAAAGTTAGAAAATAACAGATCTCTTTGCATTATATGTTTTAGAAGATTTTGTCTACCACATCCAGACAAATTAAAAAGCTTGTGGTGTCACAGACACAAATGTCAGGAATATGGCACTAGCTCGCAACAGAATTTCAAAGTAAGACACACGTGCCAGGAACTGAAAAAAAAGCACCTCTTACAGAAGGTAACTTGCCACATTTATATAAGCTCATGGTTATACTATGGTCTCTGGCCACACTTGGCATTGCAGTTTTTGGAATGAACATATTTCCCCTAACTTTTAGAAACAACAGAATTTTCATGACTTGAGACGCTCCCAAAAGCTGGCATAATGTTGTAAAATTAAGTTATTATTAAGTGTTTTTTTCCAAGAAAAAAAAAAAAGCTTTGAATATGTATTGTAGTGATAGTTTGCTCACAAAGTTTTGTTTATTCATATTCACATTGACAAAATGAATGTATAACAAAGAAATTAATTTGAGTAAGCAGAAATGACATCTTCTTCCTAGTATGATGATGCAGAAATATTTTCACATAAGATTTTTTGTTTAAAAGTTTGGCACCTTAAGATAGGAAGAGGGAGGCATCTGATTATCCACTGAAATAAATAAATGTACATAATAACAATAAATATGTTTTTTATAATAAATTTTATAGATAGATAGATATAATCAGTATATTCTATCTGCTGTTTTACATGACCTGTAATCTTGCTCCAGAGAAGAAATTGGTAAATGTACATGCTCTTGTCATTAGCACTGATAGGTTCAGCACAGGAAGCTAGATGGATTAATACTGATCAATTAGCATCCTGCTTTTCATATAGATGAGTTTTAGCATAGCCTGCAGAAATCAGTTGAGCTGCATCAGTTTAGCCTAATAATCAGATCCCTAATTTTAAAGTGAGAAGGTATTATTTCATAACATTTGAAGTTATCTCAACGTCATCACCATAAAAAATACAGGAAAAGTATTTCTATGACAAAAGGTTGCTTCAAAGATTTTGTCATTTCATCTGTCTCTGTGTTAAAACCACTCTGTAGGAATGATTATGAACAATGTAGTGTACATTTAGACAAAGATATAGGGTAAAGTCCTTCCTGACTTCTAGGTTTCCACTGTGTCCTGTTGTCTGAGAAGGGCCAGATTGAGCATGTGTGTGTGTGCTGTGCTGTTCCTCATGCTATTTTTTGCAGACGAGATGGAATTAATAGGATTGCACTCTAAGCATCTTTTCCTTGTTTGTAGTATGTTGTGGTATAGGAATGGGTATTTTTGAGATGTCCTTACTGGGAAGTTGGACAGTCGCATAAGCTGATTAGATGCTGTGGGGCATAGAGCATTTTGGAGTTTCTGCCAGAACTTCTGTGTGCCATATAGACTGCTCTGAAAGCCAAGATGATTTGGGTCTTTTGATGAAATTAGATGTATAAGGAGATATATTAGGAAGCACCTTCACTTCAGTACAGAGCTATGCTTCATGTGGAACAGAAGAACTTGCATTTCCAGGAATAATTCCTAACAGACATCCCAGTGACTTTTTTTTTATCTGCCTACAAATTATTCTCAAAAGTGCCTTTATTATATTTTTGTGATGTGAAACTATGTGATAAATACCTTTATTAAACAAACTTCTGTGTGGTTATTTACTATAGACAATATTCACCTTGGATGAATAGACAAGTCTCCTTCCTAATGATTAGCAATTTATTAGCTATCTGTGTGTAAGTCCCATATTTCAGACATGCAACTAAAATAAAATAAAATAAAATAAAATAAAATAAAATAAAATAAATAAAATAAAATAAAATAAAATAAAATAAAATAAAATAAAATAAAATAAAATAAANAAATAAAATAAAATAAAATAAAATAAAATAAAATAAAATAAAATAAAATAAAATAAAATAATTTGGACACCTTTTAGAAGAGCATGTTAGAAGGAACTGAGATATATTAGCTAATCAGTTTTAAAAAGAGACTTCTCTCTAGCTATCTTCCAAGTACCAATCAAGGCATAGAAAAAAAGAAGTTGGATCATATTCTTTGTAAAGCTGATGGTATGGATTGAAGAAAATAATCTTTTTTTCACACTGTTTTGAAGCATGGATTTTACAGATCTCAGCATAAGGCATCAGCTCATATTACAGTAATCATGCTAACACACAAAACATTGAAAATAAATCTTATTTGATTTGATGTCTCATTACTTGCTTTCACAAAAGTGCACGGTGCGCAGCATATCAAATTAAAACACACATACACAGTAGAGCCTTTTGAAAAGGTGGTATGAGCCTGAAAAGGGTTATTGCTGTCCAAATACAGCTAATGACTGAGGGCACATATAGCATCACTGACATCCCTTGAACTAAACTGAAATACCTTGAGGAAAGGTTCTCAGTTCGAAACCTTCCTCAGTTAGGAAGGAGGTGAGGGGAGGTTCTCCAGCTACAATGTGATGGAGGATTCGCGATTTCTTTTGTGGGGCACATATCAACCTGGATATTGGCCATGTTTGCCCATTCCCACCCTGTACTACCTTGAAAGACTTCTGTGCTACAGAAGCACTACCCTAAGTATGTGCATCAAGAAACCTTGTCCCATTTCTATCCTGCGTGCCTTTCTCCAAGTTTCACGCAGTATTGCCATCATGATCGCACAGAATTACACTACAACCACTACATTTTAAGAAGCCCTAATCCATCCCCCCTCTTCTCATATCTGTCAGCACTCTCTTTCATATGGAGTTGTCTACCTGAAGCCTTAAATCCGACGTCAACATTTTTGAGAAATGTGAAATTTCGTATGTCATGTAGTCTCACTTTTGTCCAAGATATACTATAGTATCCGTTTGAAGGATTATCTTGTAAAAACATCAGTTGAAAGGAAAAAGGGGGAGGGAACTTCAAAGGAGAGGAAGGAGATCCAAAACATTTCAAAGAAAATTAGAAAAAAAAGTAGAGAAAGAGCATTCCCTTAACATTTGGGTTAAGGGAAGAAGCTCATGTTGCTTATTTATCAACATGTGCTCTAAACCTTACTGAAGCTAGTGTCACAAGGGTAAAAAAGTGTTCTAGGAGAATACTTCAAACTGATCAGCAGACTAATGAAGTTTAAAAATCAAAAAAGAAAAACAAAAAGAAAGATAAAGCAATGATGACATGTTAATTTCTTAAAGGAATAACCAAAATTTTCTTACTTATAAGGTAGTTAAGAATATGTATGAAAACAGTGGAAATCAGGAGGCATGAATAAGAATGAATACCTGTAAGTGAACAAAAGACTTTTGGACAAAAAAAAAAAAAAAAAAAAAAAGTGCATTTTAAAGGCTAAAAGTACCCAAAACCATAGCATAAACAAACAGACAAACAAACATTATCTGCCAGTAGTGTTCTATTATACCTAGGAGAATTCAACCGTACATTTCTACCGTAAATGGACTCAGTTTATATTAATTAAGATGTGAGTTAGATGATTTGGAAACAATTCCATATTGCCTAGGAAGCTGAATAAGAGAGAATACAAGCATGAGAAAAATTTAAAGATCAGGATTTGAGTGCTTCTGAATGGATTAGGGAAAACAGACTGAGAGTGAGCCAGTTTGGCAGGACAGAGAACAATTGTGAATAAGAAACTTATGGTAAAAGCAGTAGTAGAGAAATTAAGTTTACTTGGATTAGAAAGACAAAGCAACAGAAACAAGCAAACTTCACAAAATTGTCTGAGGTGTGGCAAGTTCATTGTAGAAAGTTTGGCCTTGCATTAAAGTCAACAGGAGTCAACATATTAAACACCTTGTAGTAGTGGACAGATGGCATCTCTTGTGTGCAGTTCATATTTTATTTAATTCTCTGGCAGAGAGAAGGAATTACAGGTCAATATTTGTCACGAAGTGCTGCAGCTAATGAGAAAGTAAAGGAGAATAATGGGTATGAGCTTTTACTTTCTTTTTACTTGGAAGGTTAGTGATGGAGTTAAACAAACGTCATATATCCAAAGAAGGAGGGTTTTTGGGCAGTATAGTAATGTCCTCCTTATGTTTCTATTTATATCAGTTTCAGCAGTGAATCCACTGAGGAAAGATTTTGAGGCTTTAGTAAAAATAATGTTAATGGTGCCTCTTTAAAAGTTGGTACTTGCCTTGGCAGCAATAAAGGCAAGCAACTAATAGCCAAGGTTCTCTTCTTTGAAGGAGAGACCATGCCAGGTCACTATGGAACAGCCACAGGTTACAGTTCTTCTGTGAGTAAGCGTTTGACTCCAGTTTCTTTCTACTTCTGTTTTCACACATTACAATTATTTATATGTTGCTAGTTTTTAAATATGGCTGTTCTCAATCACAGAAATATTTTATTCAGTGTTCCAGATGGCAAAACAACAAACAAACAAACACACACGTACACAAACAAAAACCTTCTAATATGAAATTGTAGGGGTCTGGAGACCTTCGTCTTTAACATCTAGTTCAAAATAAGTTTGCAAAAGGTATTTTTTATGATTCAATCTGTTTAAGTGAGATACCTAACTACTATCAAAATCTTAGACATCTACAAAGCAGTCCCCATAAATTAAGCACCTAAATGTTATTAATAGTTATAGGAGGGAAATAAAATCCTCCGGGGGAAATCCTATCATCTGCTTAACTCAGACATTTAAGCTAAGAGGCCTTCGGAGTCCTTTGCTACATTCACATTATCGAAAGCACTACTACAACTGTGAATCACTAAGTGAATTACTGAATGCTCCAAGTTGCTGCACATTGGTTTGTTTCATAGCATACACCCGATGTGAAGCAGGACGAAATGGAAACTGCTCCTGATGTGCACCAAAGGCCCTCCTATGAAAGACCCTCGCTGAAACATATAGGTTCAAATGCGTTTATACAACAGCTTCAAACCAGGATCTGAAACACAGACTCTGAGATTTGTGTAAATACAGGAGTTTCAGCACAAACTGCTCTAATCTACTGGCCAGCTGTTGTTGAGGAGACTTGCTGATGTAACTCTAACCTAAATCACAAGTCTCTTCACTGATGGTGTAGGAACTTTGACTCGGGAGGACCTCTTATTAGTTAAATAAAGAAATAAGCACAAGATACACACCTTAGTTGGATAAACTATTGTTTTTTTCCTATCCTGTTATTCTCTCTCATTAATCTAATTATGAAATGGCGATATTTTAAGTATGAAAACACTAGTTAATTTTAAGGCCTAAAGATTCTTTTTTAACTATGTTTAAAGACTGTAACCTAATGAAATGTGAAAATTACACCTTTTGGACTGAAAAAATTGTAAAGATTTAATGACTGGGAAGTTAATTTTGAGGTGTAAACCTCAAATCCATGGTCCCTTTTTAGATACTATAGGTGAAAAAAAAAAAAAAAGGGAAAAAGTATGTGGTGATCCAAATTTATTATTTTTCCATGGACAAAATCCAAGATTTAATCAGGAAACCCTGGGAATGATAGTGGGTTAAAAAATAACCCAATGTGGAAGTTGGCTAGAGTTTTGGATGCAATATTTAACAGGACACCAGCTGAGAATTTCTGTAGAATTTTGCAGAAGTCCCTGTTAGGAAGTGTTATTTATCAGAGTTTGTATCTTGGTCCTCAGAATATGATGGAAATATTTTTGAAGACAAGGAAAGTAAAACATACTTCCAAAAACCATCTATCATAACCATGTTCTAGAAAACAATGACTGCTTACTGTTAAAATAATACGATATTCCAGAATGACCAAAGACTTTTCTGGTTAATACAACAACTTTTGTTGTGGACAGGAGAACAAAGAGGCCATTTAAGCTAAAAGACAAGTACTGTACTTCACCTATGGTTCTTCACTTATGGTTATTTTGTTCCTATTTGTGAGTTCCAGAATTCCAAAAGGGGCTGCTGCTGGTAGGGTATTTCCAAAAGAGATAGAATATTACTATGAAAATCTAGCTGTCTGGTGACACAAAATTGCTATTGCACAATACTGTCCTTTAAAAGTGATAATTCTGAC
>VZSV01000040.1:2723700-2751200 GCA_013398735.1 Nothocercus julius
AAAAAAAAAAAAAAAAAAAAAAAAAAAAACAGAAGCCATTTTTGATTATACCAGCTAGGTGGGCAAGTCTGTTAGTTAGCTCTGGCCACTTTTAATAGTCCATTGTTTAAGCAATGCAAGTATTTAACTATGCAGTTACATAATGTTGGTGTAATTTTAATGTGGACATTTTTCATTAATTTCTTTTCCTTTAACAACAACAAAAATGAGAAGAGAAAAAAGAAAGAAAAGAAAAAAAGGTGGCCCCAAATAAATGAAACTCAATTTCACGGCACATTATCTCTCTCAATTCTTTCCTCTCAGCTTTCATTTTCATTAAAATCACAGACAACCATAAATTAATAATTACTTCAGGTTGACTAAATGCAGGCCACACTATTTAGCTCTCATTTTCCTACAGTGGCCCTTCTTGTTCATGCTGGAAAAATGTTAATATAGATAATGTGGCTTGCCCCTTGTCATATAATTCTGTTTTGCAGTTTCGCTGATCTATAATGGTCTGTTCTTATTAGATAGTATTAACTTTATCTTTTGTTCAATCAAGCTTCACAGTTTCCTCCGACAAGATAACTCTTGTGAAATATCAGATGAAATGTTCTATTATCCATATTTCTGTTATATTTTGATTCATCTCTGTTGTAACAATGTTCAGCAACATTCGTAATTTCTTGTAGTAATAAATTTATTGTCCATTAGCACAAGCCATGTATGAGACTTTTTTGGCAGGAACAACAGAGTATATACCTCAATCTTACTACTTTACAGTTTATGCACATTTCACATTAGATGTTTTATCAACCTACTTTTCAATTAAGAATGGGTGAATAAGTTCAAATAAAATAAAACCTGAACTTTCACCCAGAGCTTGAACCCAATTGGTTCCTGTGGTTTGAAACAATTTAGTGTAGTTCTGTAATCTGTAATTTTTGGCAGACTATTCCATTAGTAAATGAAGGAAACCAGGACATACAACAGAATTTATTCCTAATTTGTCATCAAACTAGGTGTCATTTTGATTAAGCTCTTTAACTTCTCCATGCCTCAGTTTACTCACTCTTAGGTATCTGTACTTACTGAACTCGTATGGATGGCTCAGGATCTTTGAGGAAAGCTATGGATGTGGTATCCTCTAAGACTCCTTTTTTCAACATCCATGCATATTTTTGACTATATTTTTAGAAAAAAAAAGCATAAAAACAACTAAAATTAAGCTTTTGAATTATTCTCTTGATATGGTATAACCTATATTTCGTATTCATGAGTGGAGAACACCTGAAAGCTTCTAACCACTGGTATAATTTGTCCTGTTTTTTCATGGTGTGTTACAGTAGCATTTTTCATTCTTTTCAGGAACACTTCCACATAACCGTGCAATTAAGAACAGTCTGAATCTTTTTTCTTGTAGAGTAGAGGTCAGGTATGGGATCAGTTTTAATGGTGGTCTTCTACGTGCAGCGGCTTCCTAGTAGTGTAGGTGCACTCATACGCATGTAAACTAAACAAGTTATTGCAGTAATTATACCTTCAATGATGAGTGGGCAAATATGAGTACATACATCTTCTGGATTATGGGCCAGTCCTTTAATGAGTGATCATAGAATGTAATGTAATCATTACAATTTATTTTGGGAAAGCTACCATTTGTTTTCATCCAAACAAACCTTCTTTAAACAAGATATATGGGAAAGATATGGGAAGATATTACCTAACATAACATTAAACAACATTGCAAACTGTTTGAAAGTGATAAGTGGCTTTTTTTTTTTCAAATTTTCAAATGTTCTAATTCCCATGGCATATGTTCTGTAATAAGATATAGGTCCTCACAGTTTTGAAATGAATGCACTTTTCTGAGTGAATGGCATATTTTCTTTCAGCTTTGAAATTTGTTTATATAAACATTCTGGTAACAGGCTATTGACATATGGCCTATACTAATCCCTCATCTCTCCTTTTTTTTTAAAAAAAAAAAAAAAGGAGAGAGCAATAATCAAAAGTCATTAGTGGAAGTCAGAAGAGCTATTGGCCAGCAAAACTGTTTTTATTATATCCACATTGTGTGATATCTCTCCAGATATTGCTGGCATCCACATCCTTCCTGATCTGCAGTAGACTATCAGCAAATCTAAGCAATTTTTTTCAGTTTCCAAACAAATTCTCTTTGATCATTTATATAGATAGAGTAAATATTTATCAGCCAACACAGTGATACAACAGATCTAAGTAGCTTCTATCATCCAAGCGACGCAGTTTAACAGTGTTATGCCTTTCACAGGCTTGGTTCTTGATGTCATTAAGTATGTATCCTGAAGAGAGATGTGATCTATTTTGTAGGGCAATAGACTGAGAAAGGAAGATCTCAGTCTTCTCAAGGGAAGGTCTGTTTTGTCCACTGTGGTAGTAATTATAATGTTGGAGTCATTGAGTAAGTTAGTTCCTCTTTGTGTTCCGTAAATCATCTTCAAAACAGAGAGAGATGAGGTGACTTGCCTGGTGATAAGCGGATCCCCTTTCTGCAACCTCCAAACTAGTTTCAGATATTTCAAGTAGGAAAGTATTTTCTCTGGAAAATATAGATGTATACAGTGTGCATGTAGACATTTCAACTTGTCAATTTAGATTCCTGTATAGTCAGGAATGGAGAGGAACAAGAGTTTGTATTATTCATCTTCATGCAGCCATTAAATATAGGCCAGGGGAACCATATTTTAGGAGAGCCAGTTTCTGTCTCTAAAGAATTTTTGCCTCTAAGATGTAATTTAAACAAGCAGCTCATAGGTAGATGTCTACATCATCGACAGCTAAAGTTAGGTGAACATGTCCCTAAAATCCTTGGCTCACATTCCCCCAAGCCATTGTGATTACCAGGTGCTAATGAAAATGCCTTTATGCATTTTGCTGATTTCAACAGACTTTCCTTAAGGAGAAAGAAGGGTAGAGAGATAGAACATTTGAGAAACCTTTTGCCCATGCAATGTCAAGACAATAATAATCAGTATTTCTTGACAAATCTCTATGAATTTTCTTTTGGAGGAGGCATAGCAGCAAAGCAAAGGTTGCCTGAATGATATCTTACAGTAATTTTAGAGAAGCAGAGCCAAATTAAATTGTCACAGAGAGAAAGTTTTCAAAAATACTTCTAGGGAAATTATTGTAATTAATGTTTCTTTAAATACAAGCCAGGAGAGCATTTTCCTTTTCAGTAACAACTCTTTTGTTCAGCCTGCAATCCAAACATTCGAGCAGTGTATTAATGCAAGACAATTTGAAAAATGAAACTGACTAGTTTCCATTTGACTGAAATGAGAGCAAGATCTAGCCTTAGGCAATGGTAGCATAACTAGCCAAAAACAAATGCCATTTTTAAATTTCATGAAGTGATTATTTGCTGTTAAAAAGTCAGTTTTTCCCCACACATATCAGACAGTAATAGAATCTGAGCTCTCAGATGACCTTATGCTTACAAAGGAAGTAGTTGCAATATATCAGCTAGTCTAGTGATTGCTGGAAATAAGGCTCTATCAGAACTTATATGAATTAATATAGTGTAAACTAGTATTGTATTACTTTAAATTGGAGTAGTAACGTAAACCTCAAAACACCTATACTGGTTCACATCAACAGAGATATGCTTCACTAATTGTACAGTGATGGATCTGACTCATGAGATTTCCAGTCTGATTGATGAGTCTCTTCATATTTCTTTTCACACCATGCTGGTGTAAATGAATAATATAAAAACCAGTGAAAAGAGAGGAGAGGAGAGGAGAGGAGAGGAGAGGAGAGATATTTTTCTCTCTGAATTGCAAGTTGGCCAGTGCCTATAATAATCAGTTTTTTTCTAGGTTTGCCTTTCAGAGTTAACCCATGATGGATATTACTGAAGTTTCTGTGGACCAACTGGGGATAATGAAGATTCCTGTAGAAAGCTAGAACTCAACAAGGAAGGATTAGCTACATAAAATAACTCACAAAGCTCTGTTTATTCTTACTGCACAGGGTGACCCAACATATGTGTTTCCAATTAAAGCATAGTTAAAGAGAGCGCACTGTGAATCTTATGAATCCCTTATTTTAGCATCAGGAAAAGGAAATGCAGCTGTTTTTATGAACAATGACTTCATCACAACATGTACGTGAACTCTTGGTCAAAAGTTCAGCCACTGAATTGCAGGAGACATAGAGAAAATTCTTCCATTGTGGGGGAATGAGCACCTGGCTTAGAGCAGGAGTGACCAGCCACATCCCAGAACCTTCTAGGTCTTCTTTTGTGCAGCTGTGGTAATTCCATGTCGCTATAAGGACTCCTCATGATGAATCCAATGCGGACTTGAGGCTAAAATAGATACTAGCAACTTCTGGTGATGTCCCCAATTTTCTTTGCATTTGTTTACTCTAGCATGATCAGATACGAAGGCTGTCCAACCCATGGATATTTCTTGGCCTTCCTCATATTGCAACTTCTATAGGCATATAGGATGCATTTGTCCTGCGCAGCCGTAAGCAAATGAGGATCATGAATCTTAAATTGAGTTTCTTAGATTTATTTTATAGCCAGTAGACAAAAGATAGGTACTTCAGAGTACATTTCAAGTATTCAATGACCTAGGTAGGTTCCTGAAACACTATAATCAAGACCATCATCTGAGTCACAGTCAAGTCTATGTTATAATTATACATACACATATTATACATATAAATGCAGAAATATATTTAGAAAGGAAGTATCAGTTATATTCTTCCCACATTTCTTGAAGATAGTTTTATAACCATTTCTTGAAGGTAATTTTATCAAAAAAAAAAATGAATCATTTGCTGAAAGCTGAATACTATTTGTACATGGAAAGGATTAATGAATAAATGATTTAATATGTACATATTTACAAATAGTAACTCCTTTCCATATCTGTCTGTATAGAGGTGTATACAGTTATACTCCAGTATAACTATACTTCAGTATATACTTCAGTATGTTTTTAAGTGAGGTAAGAAATAAAAAGACATAAATAAAACAGGCAAATCATGCCTAGATTTTATGCAAGAACAAAAGGGTGAATATGTTGTTTGCTATTTATTAGTGTGTTTTTGAAAAACAAAACACTTTTTGCATGTTTCTAGCAGTTGTGTTACCCTGCATCATGACAGTGTCCTGCTGAGTTTCCTGGCTCACACTGAGTGTGTGCACTGTGCAGTGTAACCTGCAGGGAAATAACCCTGAGCCTCAAACACTATATCAAAGAATTCACAGTTGTGCAGAGTGTATGCTATTTAT
Source organism: Nothocercus julius (assembly GCA_013398735.1). NCBI lineage: Eukaryota > Metazoa > Chordata > Aves > Tinamiformes > Tinamidae > Nothocercus > Nothocercus julius. Next base: position 2,728,973 of record VZSV01000040.1, read on the forward strand.
TTATTTTATGCAATGCTCTGGTCTTCCTACAGGAGTTCGTTCTATAAAGGAAAAAAAAATAGCAAGCACTATCATTTTTACCATGTTTATCACATGCTTATAATATTACAGCTATATTCCTCAATTCTTTACATCTACATAGTCCATCTATATGAGTAAATATTTGTTCTTTGAAAGTTTCTGCTTCTTCAGAACTCTGCCATGCGTAGCATTTTCTGTAAAAACATATCTTACAGTGTTAAGATACGTAAATGATTTTATTCCCTCAAAATTTAAGGGAATAATGATGTTACTATGACTAGAGATGTAAGTAAGGATCTTTCTGAATACATGCATTAGCTTACTGGACAATTTGCTATCTGGCTATGAGAAATAGTTTACTAGGATTTGACTTCATATTTTGTTATCTCCAGGAGAAAATGTGGTTGTGTAACCTACTTAATACTGTATGTTTCAGGTCCGCTCTGCCTAATCCTGTTGTGAAAGCCTGGGAGAAAATCTTTAGCCTTTCAGTGCAACAATGATGAGATTGTACCCCAGAAGGGCTGGCCAAGAAAATTTCCTTTGATTTCAGTTCTTGAGGGGAATAGTGACACATTATTTTTCTAATAACCTGTGCTTTAAAGTGACGGAAGGTGAAGGCTAAATGTTTCTTCCATAAAAATGTCAACCCCCCCCAACTATATATTTTAAGGTCTGATTTTCTGTTCACAAAAAATGTTTAAATCAGGTATATGTATGAAAATAAAAATAAGGCACTTATGTAGGTAACTGCATGAGAGAGAGTGTACTTTCATAGGAATAATTGGGACCAGGACAGTGGCATTAGCATTCTTTAAACTTTCCTAACAATAAATAGTTAAAGCACATGCAACTTAGTTGTAATATAGGAAGTTCACTTTGCAAGGAGATGATTTTATATTTTTTACCCACTTGTCTGATATTATTTTTCTAATATAGAAGATAAACAAGTAGTATGCAAGTATGAAAGGGAAAAAAAAAATGTGAATTCTCACAGAATGGTTCTTTGACTGTTCTCACCCTATTCCAGTCTCACAGGAAGGAACAAGCATTTTCAAAGCACTTAGACCCACAAATATGCTTTGCACTCTATCTATGCATGTGAGTTGTTCATACTTACACTATTTTTACCTCAATGCCCATTTTACATAGATTAGAGACATTGAGAAGATCAGATCTAAGAGTCCCCTTTAACACTTCAAGTTTAAAGTGGAGAGTCTAGACTTTTCTGTAGCTAGCGGAAAAAAAAAAAAAAAAAAAAAGAAGAAAAAGAAGAAAAAAAAATCCTCTTATGTCTTCTCTTGCATCAATCACTGCTCTTCTTTACTAGCTATTCCCTTCAGAATACTTTGAAATGAGATCTGTCTTTGGATTGTCCTACCTGCCACAGTTCAAACACCTTTCTAAAGAGTGGCAATAAAAAGCTCTAAGTGCAAACCTGGCAGAACAAGGAGTCATTAGGCCCCTTAGATACTGTGAAGGTGGTGATTACATAAGAGCCTATATAGAAAGATGAAAGGTTTGGAAAAACATAGTATGCTGGCAGAACTGTAGGAATTTTTCCTCTGCATGCAAATAGCTTCAAATTTAGAAATCTTGTGTATACACAGGGCTCAAGGTTAAGCAGGACTGCAGTCATATACTGTCAAGATTTGTCAGTGGACAAGAAATTGCATTTTTATGTGTAAATCAGATACCTATGCATCTAGATATCTTTTTTTTTTCGCCTATGTAGCTACTGAAAATGTATGCAGAACTGTTGATTTCTGTGCATCTACGGAGATGCCACCATGCATTTAAATTAAACAATGTGTAATGAACATTGATCCTGTGATAAATCTAAATTTTAGGTAGTAGGTGACATACTGTCATGACTTGGAACTAGAAGATACATATTTTTATAGCATTTTGTTTGTGAGAGGCAAGAATCCTGAAGGCTCAGCCTTACCTGAAGAATTTATAGAAAATCGAACAAATCTTGTTCTTGATTGGCAGAAAGAGCATTTGTTTTTTTCTAAATATTGTCATTATCAGACTAGCTTTTTGAGTTTGTCCCCAGTTTAGCAAATATCTGTGGACCCCCAGTGCAGGTGAGAGCTTTCCAGTGACTTAACATGCTGCTGCCCCTCTTGCCCATCTCTTCCTCAGGGCACGTGGACAGTTCACTAAGGCGTCCCTGAATGGGCTGCTACCTGGTGATCATTTTGGAAGTGCTGTTCCTTAATGATCTTGCAGTTTTAGCTAAATTCAGTTTCCTGCTTTATTTTGCTGAAAAAAATACTGTCTGTAAAGTAGGAATATATTTTCTAGACAATACTTCAAAGCCCTAGAATTTGATGCTAGAAAAGTTTGCCTTTCTAGGTTTGCCTTTGCTTTATTTGTCATTACTGATTATCATAGACTGCATTTATAATTATCATTTTTAATTATTATCATAAAATTATAAAATACATTTTTCAGAAACATAGACTTCTTTTTACTTTTTCCACGTACATACTAACTTTTTAACTGCTTTTTTAACATCAACCTTCATTCCTATTTTATATCCAAGTAATCTAAGAAAGACCCCTGTCCTAACCTCCTTCTGCCTCATGTCTCAAATTTAGAAATGTGCTTAGGTGAATGCAGTCTGTGAAACCAACAAAGCCTGAGGAATCTGTAAACATAATATCAGATTCCTTTCTCGTTATAAACCAAAGTGGGTTGTTCTTACAACTTTCTTTTATGTTTATATGTCAGCTGCTGTTGAGTCCTTTTATTACTCTAAATCCATCAACTTGAAGGTCACAGTTTTATAGACCATTGATGTCACTGCATTTTGCATTTGGTTTCATGTGTACTTGAAGATATAGTAAAGGCAAAAGGGCTTTTGGTTTCCTCGGGGAGCCCCTTGCCGTTATGACCATGACCAGTCAAACGAAGATTCACATAACACTTTCCAATAAAGTAAGGACTTAATCTGCAAAGTCTTGATGTGGGTTGAGTTGCTTTCTGATCTAGCATGCTTCTTATTTTCAGTTATATTCATTTGTTCTGGCTTTTTTTTTTAAAAAAAAAAAAAAAACACAACTACTTAATTTGAAAGGAAGCTAATGCATGTGGGCGGACCTCAGAGGAATGTTTTTTCGCAATCCAAATTAGTTTCCTATTTGCATACACTGTGATCTCTTCTGCATTTTGACATACATACAATAGTGTATTATTTCTGTTCTAATGTGTCACTTTAGGGTTTAGTTCTGAAAAAGGGGATAATTGTAGCATATACAAAGATAAAGAGAAATCTCTAAAATCCAAGAATGTATCATTCTCTATTTGTTGCCTATCATAACTGTCAAGGTGAAAAGAGAAATTTGTACTTTCAACAAGATACTTATTTCTATTTTTAAATGTAAAAACTGTGTGAAATGAAATACTAAAAATGAAATACTCAATATTGAAATAACTAGCTCATGCTGGGGTGTAACTGGAGGGAAACATGGATTTGGACATGATAGTCTCTGTAAGGGTTATGCGGTAGGATAGAAGAGAAGAAAACAAACACACAAATAAACAAAAAAGCATTGCTATGGAGACCTGGAAGACACCCGATCTCCCTGGATGATTCCTTTTGCTCAGGATTTTCCTAGACATTATACAACTATTAGGCAGAGATGAGTCTTAACTGGCTCAGGATAAAATACTTTTTTTTTTTTTCCCTTCCAGTGGTTGCAAAGCCTGGCCAAAAAGTCATGGAAGCCTCTATCATCAGACTACCTATCCTCCCAGATTTAATCCTTCTTTTAGACAGTCGATTTTGCTTATTGTGAAATACCAGCCTATCCATCGCACTGTCTTCCTGCCAGATAGCATAGTTATATTTGTATCTGGTAGCAGGAACCATACCTGTTATTTTGACAATTACCTCTCTCCATATTCTTCCCTCAGGGCAGAACTAAAAGTCTGTGTCCAGAAATGAAGGATTGTATAATATAAACACAACCCATAGCAGAAAGTAAAAAGCAAGGTTCCTTTAATTTGAAGATAGAAAGAACTGTGTCTCTCCATGGATGAAGTTCAGATAAGAAGCTGAAAGTTCCTGTTTTTTCACCATGCGTTGTCCTCCCCAGTTCAAAGATGAAATAGATCTGCATGAACACTCAGGCTGTCATTTAAAGTGCATTATGGAAACGTAAGACTTATTAGTCTTTACACATATTTGTGTAAAGTTTAAATTCCCTTTCACCTAAACATTTGCATATATATGCAGAATTTATAAACATATCATGCTATCTGGAATTCAAATTTGATGTGCTAATCTTGGTATTTTTAGCCAAACAACAATATTTTGGCTAATGTTCTTCTGCAGCATGTGAACTTTACTTTTCCATTGACTACATGCGTTAAATTTTGTTTTTTCAACAATTTGCTTTGCTTCCATAGGTGGAAAACTGGTCTTTACTTACCAGAAGGCTGACAACTGCTCTTGTCTTGAATTAATATGATCAATGTTGCACTTTTCCAGGACAGTTTTAAAATAACATTAAACTTATGCATATTTTTGCCAAGTAACACATCTTACTCATTAGCTACAGCTGAACAATATCTTGTTATCTTTTCAAAAAATTCATGAAATAAAAGGTACACTTAACCCAATGCTAGAAATCTTTCCGTTATTAAGCAATTACTAAACATTACTTAATCCCCTCCTCAAATGTTAATTTCTTCCCAAAGCTGCCGGACCTGCAAGCTGTTTATGTCACTTTGACCTTGGTTAATGAGTGCAATGTTTTTTTGTTTTTCCCTAGAAAACATAAAGCCATTATTCACTCTTCTAGTAGTTTTTGTTGTTGTTCATTATTTTGAATTACGATAATGGATGATCACTTCACTTCATGTGATCATGTGATCACTTCATGTGATAAACAAAGGTTGGATCGTCAGCTTGAGAATTGGCAGCGCTAGTGTTAAAAGCTGACTCTCACGCTCCAGCACTGAGGCCCAGAAAGCTTTTTCTCGTAAACTATCCTCCACCATAAAATATGGTGTTACATTTGCACTTCCATGAAAAATCCCTCTGGTCCTTCCTGAATCACTTGTATCCTCCCTTGAACATGCAGAAGCAGGCAAAAATGCTATTATGTGAGGATATACATCCCAAATGACAAACACTTATAAGTAGCATTCTATTTAGCTGTTTTATTCAGTGATTAATGAATATTTAGGGAGATGGATAAAAATAATAAACTCTGACATTCTGCATGGAAAAAATAATAATTTAAGGTTATTAAAACAACTCTGTTTTAGAATTCTTTGTCCAGTTTAAATAAAATTTTAATTTCTATGAACAATATGCAACAGCAATGTTAGAAATGATGACAGTATTTGGTGATTATTGCCTAGGGCAGATAAAAGCCTTTACCAGTCACTAGAGAAGTGGAAGAAAAAAATTTAACTTAATTGAATTAACTTGATGAAGGGAAACAAATATCTTTGGGCAACCTCAGTGGAATAATCTCAGCTAAAATTTTAACTGTGTACATATGAAACAAACAAACAAAAAATTGCTATACTGTTTAGATTAACTTTACCTGTAGTTCAGCACTCTTTTTCAGCAGTCAGTTATGGCTGCTTTAGAAGAAAATAAAGTTTACAAAATGCTACTAAAATATCCCGTCTGTAAAGAACGTCTTTTTCATTCCCTCATTAATTAGAGAAGCACTGATAATTTATATCTGTTACAAATCTCTTTCTAGTTCTTACTTTTATTTATTACTTTTTCTTGTAAATAGATACTGCAGATGAAATGGCAAAGGCAGAGATGGCTGGCAAACTTTGCATAAAGCTCTAAGATAATTACCACAACTATTCAGTGTTGCCAAGACTTTCATCTCCATCATGGAGGTGTCTGCTTAATATTTTGTAGGTCATTTGTAAACCATAGTGATCTATGAAAACAAAGCTGCTCCTAAAAGCAGTTATTTTGTATAAAGTGAATTGTTTTCCCCTGCGCCATTGATGTCATAAGTAAGTTCTTGTAACTATCTCTCCCACCTTGGAAAGAGAAATACATTCTGCTCTTATATGACAGTGGGCAATGAACAGTCCATGTTGTAAGTAGTATTTCCAGATTCCTAGCTTCTGATCTTGGTGACCCAAACACCATATACAAATCTATAGAGACTACAGTCACATGGAGGAATTCAATAGTTGCCAGCATAGAGTGGAAATCCCAAATTGCCTCAAAAGTCCTAATTATCAATGCAGAAGTCAAAATCACCAAACATGTTCAAGACAGATTCATATCTAAAGGTTGGAGAAAATCAATCAAAATCCCCTGAAAAACAACTGATCTGGGCTTTTGAAGACTTTGGATTAAGTCTTAGGTAAAAGTCAGGTAGGTATTTCTTAGGTAAAGGGATGAAATGAACCCTATCTATTATATAATTAAGAAGTACAGCAAATGATAGACATGATAGAACTGCAAAAAATTAGCTCACAATGGCAATGTCCAACAGCAAAATCAAGAACTTCCTACCTTGAAAGTTTAGTTCTGCTTTTGCTTCTAGACAGCAGCAGATGAAGGTTACCACAAGAAGGTTAATAACTTGAATTCTGTCCAGTAGCATGTAATGCTTTGCATAGATGCTAGTTAGATTGCATATTTGCAATACAATTCAAAAAGAAAAGAAAAAAAAAGAAAAAAAAAGACAAAAATGGAAACAAATTTATTTATACTATACAGTATGAAAGGCTTTGCTCTTATTTTTCACCAGTGTATCAATGGAATTCTTTAGCAAAAGTGGCTGTATGTAGTGATTTATCACAGGAATACATTTCATGAAGCCAGTCTTAGCCCCGACATGTCTGAGCTTTAAGAATGTCATGTTAATGCTATGTATGAGAGTCCTCTTACATACAAAGTAGAACTATTTTTTAAAGGAGAAAAATGTTGAAATATTAAATCCATTCAATGCCCAAAATAGAGACCTTTTGAGATGTGTATCTATTTTCAGAAGATGATAGAAAGAGATGGAATTCACCAGATGTTTAAATCCCGAAAAGACATCACAAATGGTACTTTTTCTTCAGCAATGCTCCAATGGTATATATCAGTTTGACAGTGAAAGGCCACTCTAATTCCCTCTGTAATAACCTGGGGAATGACACTTGCTCAGAATGTCAAGTTCTGGAAACTTGCTGTTAATTACAATCCCTGCCGTGATATTTTCAATTTGATCAGCTCTGATAGGAGTTTTTGTCTGTTTTTCTGTAGAGTAAGTGCTGAAAACTGACCCTGTAGTTTATGCTCTGCCCCAGCACACACAATTCACACCTTTTAAAGTGACCTTTATGTTCAGTAGCAGGTGTAAGATCATATAAATTATGATTCCCAGTGTATTATCAATCAAAAAGCTACTTGTCAAGCTGCTTTTTTGCTAACAACAAAAAAATCAAATCTATCCTCAGAGGCTATAATACTGTATAGGCGAATAAAATACCACAGGGTCTGTTCTCCTCTCAGTGCACATACGTAAATCTCATTCCTACTAACATTAATGGGGAGTTACATGCATGCATCAAGAGAAGAATAAATCTGCTACCGAGCGCACAGGAAACCATTCAGTGTGAAATGGTTTAAGGAGACAGATAGTGGATAACACTGCATAGAAAAAGCCAATAATGCATTCACTCTGTTTTACTTGCAACTTGTGATGAACTTTTTTTTCAGTCTGAATATTGTACATTTATGTCCTATGGGTTTAGAATGCTTGATAAATTATATTAACAGGTACATACTAACTGTAGCATGATTCAGATGGGATTGCTGTCTCTAGGTCTTGCATTGCACATTGATGGTGATACGATTCAAAAAGCATTTAAGGAATTCATGATAAATGTCCTCAGGTTTTAGCTTTTACATATTCAGCATTATTTTAGAGCAATTAAGCAATTAATCTCTCCTAAATATTTTTAAGTTTCAATCTAAAAGCAGGACAAGAAAGTACATACCTTTGCAATCTCTAATGCATGTTAATTTAAACAGAAGAATCATAGAATGCTTAAGGTTGGAAGGGACCTCTAGAGATCATCTAGTCCAACCCCCCTGCACACGCAGGGTCACCTAGAGCACGGGGCACAGGACTGCGTCCAAGCGGGTTGGGAAGATCTCCAGAGAAGGAGACTCCACAGCCTCTCTGGGCAGCCTCTTCCAGGGCTCTGTCACACTCACTGTTAGGAAATTTTTCCTTAAGTTCACAAAATACAATTATTAGATGCTGCAATTACCCTCAAATGTATAGATTTTATGCCTAAATAAGTATAATGTTGATGGACTTTGCATAGTCATGTTCCTTTAAAAATACTGTGAGAAGATTTGTTCTGGAGTCGTGTCAAATGCTAGGGCCATCAGTCCAGACTGGGAAACAAAAGAAGCTGGACCTCTAGGTGCCTATACAACATCCTTATGTCAGATTCAAAACCTAGAATTCCTCTTTGAAAAATGGACTGAATTAAACTTCTAATCATCCTTGTTCTTGACAAGGAACTTAGCAGACATTGAGGGAATAATGTATACATGCATTTCTACATATATCACAGAACCACAGAATGTCTGAGGTTGGAAGGGATCATCTAGTCCAATCCCCCTGCTCCAGCAGGGTCACCTAGAGCACGGGGTACAGGATCACACCAGGGCAGGTTTTGAATATTGCCAAAGAGGGAGACTCCACAACCTCTCTGGGCAGCCTATTCCAGAGCCCAGTCAAGACGTTCTTCCGCATAGTCAGGTGGACCTTACTGTTTTCCAGTTTGTGCCTGTTGTGTCTTGACTTGTGGCTGGCCACCACTAAAAATAGATGTGTGTGTATGTACACATATGTTTGTACATGTATTTTAACCATGTCAGAAACATTCTAGTGCGCCATTTTCAACCCACAAAGGTAAATAGCAAACTAAAAGGCAAAAATACTTTTCTTTCTTCCATTAAATTCAATTGGCTTTTGAGGACTGTCAAGGACAAAGTAATTGAATAAAAAAGAATATAGTAGAAGACTTTAGATTCCTTTCTCTCTCCTCTCGCCTTTTTTTCTTTTGAAATTATAATATTTGTTTCCCTATTTTTTTTTTTTTTTTCCAGAGGAATTTAATACTCCAGGAAAAGGATGTGTAGAAACCTCAATTTAGAGGAGCTATTTTCACACACTGGCAGATGCATGAATGTAGAATTAAAAAAAAAAAACACTTCTCACTCTGAATTTTACAGTATAGATATAAAACATTTACTAAATCAGTTAGGACAATATGATAATGAAAGAGGCATGGTGGCACTCAAATAAGTAAACTACAGTAGCATCTGCTAAAGACCCTGAAGACCTTGAAGAGAGCAAGTATGAAAAATTTCTGGACCAACTATCATGGAGCTCAAAATCTCAAGGCACTGTACTCATGGGAAACTTTAACTATGCTGCCATCTGGTCGGTGACAAATACATCTACACATGAATCACCAAAGCGATTCCTGTGTTAGGGTATGTGGAGGACAGTCTTATGATTCAGATAAAAGGGTTATCTAGAAGATAGAGCCTTTGCCACTAAAGAGGTACTAATAGAAGAAAAGAATGGCAGTAGGTTTCATTCACATACTTGAATATAAAATACACTGACTATGAAGTAATCTATAAAAAACAGCAATATATGTACTTTCAATTTCGATGATGGAGAATTAAGAACAACGGAGAATTGGAAACTGCCACATTCCGCAGTCCACTGAAAGCTATTTGAGTTTTGCTTGTGATTTGACTGAGATCAGGCTTTTTTTTTTTTATACTAAATTATTAGCAAAGAGAAGTAGTAGTCTAATATATCTCTGTGGAAAAGGAGAAACAAATTAAAAAGTACTGAGATTAAATTACAATAATAATAATAATAATATATTATAAAAGGCCAATATAGTTTTACAGTGGAATCCTTAAAGGACAAAGGAATGATCCAGGGAACAAAAAAAAATCAATAAAAAATGTATAATTTCTGTCTACAATCCCCCAAATTTTAGTGTACTGAATCTGTTTCAAGAATTAAATTATTGACAGTATGTGTTGCTGTTAATGACATTCCAATTGGACTGTATTCTATCAGTCAAACTCCTCATTCTTTGAATTTCCATCTTATGCCAAGTCCTATGAATCTATTGTCGCCATTATATTTTCCCTTGTCTCTGTTAGCCCTATGCATCCATGGATCTGTGTATGGACGAAAGAATTGAGCAAATTCTAACATAGCTGCAGAGTACTGCAGTATAGAAAATAGCCACTAGTAGTAGAGACAGAAGTGCCCACTCCTCAGCTTGGCAGTAGGAGACAGCACAAACTGCAAAGGTGCAAGTTCCCTTGTCACATTTCACAACATAGATAAGTACTTATATAGGCTCTTTGTAGTACCTGAAGTTCTGATTAAAAATATATGTAAAAGAAAGAGCTTTCTCTGGTTATTCTGATTCTTATTTGATGTCACCTTACTGTGTTTACTCTGATACTCAATCGATGGCAAATTTTTAGTGAGGTCCCACAGAGATCTTTACTTAGTCTAATGCTATCTGATGTTTATTCCTCTTCTGGAAGGACATATACAATAATGAGCAATTAAATTTTCAAAGATTTGCAGAATTTGCAAATAAGTTAGGCTTTGTTAATCACTTTTGATAAACAGCAGATTATTCCCTGAGAAAATTAAATATATTCTTCCTTTTACATCTGTAGAAACTAAAGCTCAGGAGTTTAAGTGATTTTTTTTTTGAAAGATCTAATTCTTCTGCCACTTTAGATATTCTTAGAGCATGAATGTTGAATGAAGACTCTGAGGGGACCTCAGCTGAGGCATCACAATCAGCTGTACTCACTGGACGAGTGCTCAGATGATCACTTGGCATCACAAGTTCTGCATATGTCCCATTCTGTGCATGCACTGGAAGGATTTTCAGCTTAAGAAGGAAGTGACATAATGAGTTTAACTCACTATAGTGAGTTCCTATTTCAGATAATATATGTTTTCCTCTTTATCATGTGTTCAGTGAGCAGCCCTGTACTGAAATATGATCCCAGGAGCTAGAAGCAACTTTGACATATCGGTGAACTAGACTACTTAACATGCATTATCTTTTTCTTTTGTAAAATTACACTTCTCTCAGAAATATGCTCTTCATTATGCACATAAGAGCACTTTTGTAGGGTGAGTATTGCATACCTCAAACTATACTTGCAGAGAATGCAACTCTCATTTAAGTGCTGAAGGCTAGAAATTCCAAAGTATTCCACAGGGACATAATACCTTGTTACCAATGGTGAAATTTTCTTAAGCAATAAGCTCATTTGTAGGTTCTTTGAAAATCTCATTATTTTTCTTTGCTAAATTTGTGGTTGAGCAATTTGAAAAGTTATCCCTAAATGGCATTGAAAATCTTGTTTGATAGTCATAAATGAGTTTTGTTTGGGTTTGCAAATTTTCTCCTTCAGTAGACTTATTCAGAAAATACTTACACAGAAATGTTTTCTACTTACTTGAGTAAGTACTATTTACTTTATTGGGACTATCCACATGACTAATACTGCTCATGTGTGAAGATTCTTAATCTCCTTATATGCTATATAGTATATGTTTCAAATATAATACAACAAGCTAACCCAATTCCTGCATGAAGGTAAACCCTGAAAATCCCAGAGAATATATTCTTTTAATTGAGCCTAGGCTACTTAAAATAGCATTTTTAATTTAAATTTAATAACTCTATAAAAAGATAAATCTAGTTGCCATGTAATAAACAGTAATTAATTAGTTAATATCAATTAAATACTAAAAATATTAATTTACATTTAACATCTAACTACTGTAATTTGCTATAGCTATCTTATTAAATGCTAATTAAATTCCTAAACATTCTTACAAGTTTAATGCATTAATAATAGGAACGTAAGTACACATTTACTGTATCTGCAGTTCTCAGTTCATTACAAGGCAACTAGATTTATCTCTTTTACACTAATTAAATATACTAAGCAAACCTCAGTAACTTTTCTTAACACATACCATAACTGTTTTATTAATTTCAAATTAAATGCCCATTTAAGGCTTCTAATCTACAGCTGCCCTAAACAATTTTCTGCTAACAGAGCAAAGGTTACTGTGATGTTGTAACTAAACCATGACATTTCTAGACATTGGTTATGAGACTTGTATGGGAGACAAACCTTTCCTTTCTGCTCTGCTTTAGTTTAAACTTCATTACTATTTATTAATCTGTTATTTTCCTCCCAGTGCTGTCTTGTCTTTCCTTTCTCATTCTGCCTTGTGCCCATATAATCTAGTTTCTTCTTTCTAATGCACTTCACAGTTTGTCTTTCTGGGTTTTTTTGTTTGTTTGTTTGTTTTTGTTTGTTGTTGCCAATTGTCTATCTAGGTTATTGTTTCACGAGTCTTGAAACAAAAGAAGAATGTTTTCCTTCTGTCAGACTGTGCGTGTTTTATTTAAAATATCCCTGATACATATAACACGACCTTAATTTTTAGTAAAGCCACTTGATGTCAGGGAATTTTTAAGCAAATGACCACATATACATTTCTAAGTGAAGAAATTCCTGTTAAGAGTGCCAGCTGCTAAAATGCTAAATGCATCCGAGTAACCTCCATGGTATGATTTCCTTGGGAGACTGAGGGAGACATTGAAGTTGCATGTACCAGATGATGTAGAATCATGGGTCTTTTCACATATGATGGGGACTGTCATAAAGACAGGAGGCTGCTGTGCAGCAAGGAAAGCACATTAGCTATTAACCTTCCCCCAGCCGATCAACTTTGTTTTGCAATCTTTCCTCAGAACCATTAGAATACCCTGAAGAAATAACTTTCCAATTAAAAAGGATCTCAGAGAACAAAGCCATTTTATCTCTGACTCCTGGTGTTCTTTATTCCAATAATTTAAATTGGAATTGATTTTTCAATTTAGCCGTTGACTTGCTATGGACACACAGCTGAAAAGGCCGAATGGAATTGCATGGCTGAAATATTTGTCTTTGTGATGCACTCCTCATAAATTCACAGAAGCCTGCTTTTTTTTTTTTTTTTTTTAATGCATTTTCTTTCTGCTGCTACTGCTTTAGACAACAGCTTTTAAGCTCAGCATGAGCAAACTGAGAAAACACGTCCAGTATGACCTCGAGGGCCTCATACACAGTTCTTCATAGATCCATTTAATTGTTACATCTCTGAGAAAAATGAATAGATCCAGTATAGCCAAAGTGATAGCTGTTTTTCAAAGCCTGAAAATATGTTCTAGAATTTCTCTGTGCATGTGTGATTCCATTTCTTTAAAAGAAAGAAAGAAGGAAAGAAGGAAAGAAGGAAAGAAAGAAGGAAAGAAGGAAAGAAGGAAAGAAGGAAAGAAGGAAAGAAGGAAAGAAGGAAAGAAGGAAAGAAGGAAAGAAGGAAAGAAAGAAAGAAAGAAAGAAAGAAAGAAAGAAAGAAAGAAAGAAAGAAAGAAAGAAAGAAAGAAAGAAAGAAAGAAAAAACCCTACAGCCTGTTCATTTTACTCTGTCTAGTACAAATATGTTTTTACATAAATAATATTTTTTCATTGTTCTGGTGGCAGACTCACTTAACACAATAATTAATTTACCTGTGGAAAGGAAAGCTGTTGAATTAAGCACTCCAGTTATTAAAGAGCCTTTTAAAGGATCAAGATCTAGTTCTGCCAGTAGTTGAGCTCAATCTTAGTGCACCCCACTTCCGATACCTGGAAAGGGAGTTGCATCTCTTTGACTATGGAAGAATTTGGGCCCAAATGTTTAGAAGTTAACAAAAGTGACATTTAATTACTGCCTATTTTGTGGATAATGTTTTCCAGATGGAGGAAGCTGAATGTCTGATGCTGAAATGGAAAGTAGAGCTGGAGGAGGAAAGGTAAGAGAGAAAGAGCAAACTACTGGTGCAGCATAACTAGTTATTTTCATCCATTATGGGCTGAGAGTGTGTTCATAAAGATGACATTGCTGCTCCCCCTTTATTTTCCTGACCTTTTATCCTCACTTCTTTTCTTCTTTTCTCCTTCATGTGGCTGATAACGATGTCAGGGGAGAAATTCCTCTGTCCCCAGGGTTGGTTCAAAGCAGCACTCTGCATTCCCCCAAGGACGAGGGTGTTGTTGTTAAGAAAGACATTTCCATTCCTAAAGGAATCTGGTTATCCTGTGCATCAATGAAAATGTATTAGCAGATTATAGAAATGGGAGACAATGCTGGAAGGCTAAATTAATGATTAGAAAAATAAATGTCTTAATAAAACAGTCACTTCATTTAACCCCAAACTTTGTGTTTACCCCTGTTTAGAAGTAAGGATAAGTATTTATAGACTGATAAACAAATGGGATCCAGTTCCCCTAACTTATAGGGTGTCTTGACCATGAAGGACATGAGCTGCTCTGCCTCTCTTTGCCTGTGGGCCTCAGATCTCTCCTTGGAGTGACTGCATTAAGCAAAAAAGATCTATCCACATTCCAAATCACTGACATTGTTTATTTATTTATTTACTTGCTCTCTGATAATTCTGGGTCTTGATCTATCCTAGTTACATAATAATCTTCTCATCAGCTGCCATCTGGAGAAAACAAGAGCTTCTGTTAGTGAGGAAAACCAGTATGTAACAGATGATGGTGCATTTAGTGTCTATACACCACCATATCAATAAAATATAAATACAATTTTAGGCATCTAAATTTCACCTGAATTTTAGGTGACTGTTGAAGCAGTCCTAAATTAAATATGCCTTACAAACAATAGAAATGGAAAGGTATTTTCAGTAGGCTATTCTGTATGTCTATGTTTAGGCACATATAGCAGGCTCACTTACCTGGACTGCATTTCAAACCCATAGATTTAAATATAGTCTAGCTGCATCTGACTGTGTGGATATACTGTTTCAGTTAATTAAATGATTAGAAATGATCACAGAATACAAGAATATGTCTGAAGAGACAGTCTTTTAGGCAAATAACTTCAGTGTTTGTGGATACAAACAGTATTTAAGACTCTAACAGTGTTTAAGATTTATGTGTCATCTGGCATAAAGAAGGATAACTCTATTCATGTCTATGGAGTTATGCTGGTTTATGCCATCTAGCTCATTATTATTTTAGCTAATTCACCAACTGTCAACAAAAATAATTAATCTCATCCTCGTAGCATAGCTGCTTCTACCACAGTACTAATTTTGCAGTATGAATATTCTCTCCAAAATGTTGCAAAAAAAGCATCAACAAATACCACTGTTTGAAAGCAGGTGTTTAAAATGATTTTCTCTGACACTTCTCTACTGAAATAATTAAAGTGCTCTGGAAGGAAAATTAACTATGAAGCATTTACTACTAGTTAATTTTGCAGAGGAAAAAGTAGGGAAGGAAGAAAAGTACCATTTTCTCTTCACCGTGGAGGAGGACAATGAAAAACTGTGAAAAAAAAAAAGGTCATTTTGATGTTGCTCTAAATTTACAGTCTATGAAGACTTCTATTCAATCAAATACTTAGAAAGTTATTTCTGTTACTTCTAGGAATACTACAAAAACACATGTGTGTCTCAATGACTTTGGTATATTTGTGCTGCTAAATAAAAGATCTTAGATAAATCCCTGTATCTGTTTTGGGCTACTCCAGTTAAATCTTCCTTAGATATATCTGCTATAAAGAGGGTTATATGAAAGCAGTGTGTATATGCACAAATAAGCACTGTTGCCCTCAGGGTCAGGGACTGGGCTCTGACCCTCTTTTACTTGACAGTATAGGAATAACCTGTATGTCCATGACAGGATGACTTTACCTGATATTGAAAAGAACTTGTTTAAAGCTGGGATGGCTGCTAGAATGTGAATGAACTGGTGAAGGGAATTGTGTTGAAAGTGAAATAACTTGGCCAAGTTAGTCTATTAGAGTGAAGGTTAAAATGGAATTAGATTACAAATACATGAAGCTGAGGAGCAAAATTGTCTAAGTGAATGGGCAAAGTTGTCTCAAGAGTCATAATTATTAACTGTCAACAAATAGATTTAAGCTGAGAATTCAGTGACCCTTTTAATCATCAGAGATGACAAAAGATACTTGTCTTCCAGGAGGAATAATAGGGGTAAGTTTTAAACTATTTTTAAGGTAGGTTTTAATAATTTTATAAATGGAGCTGTGTATCACATTTTTGCAATAATAGTGCACTGCACTTGATGATGCAAGAGGTTCATTCCAATTCATTCCAATGTCTTTCTACTTAAATATTTCAAGACATGGGTATGCATAGCTGTTTCTTGGATCCTTGCTCTGGCTGTACTCCAAATCCATCTTGGGATGGGACCCAGGTTAGATCTTCACCATCCTCCTTATATTTCTATTTACATGATGAGAACCCTGAGAATCTTAACTCAGGATCATAGCAAAAGGGCAGTTTTGTTATTGGTGTGGATGATCAGCAGAATGACCAAGACTTCAAACACTGCATCTTGCATCAGTTAGTAGATGTTGGTGGAAACTCATTAGTCTTTCAGAAGAGGGCATGCAAATTTTCTCCATTAGGAGAAAAACTAAAAACAAGCAGAATTCCATAACTATATATATGTATGGATATGTATATAGGTGTATATATATATGTGTATATACACACACGTATAACATACATACACACACATATATATTAAATATAGTATATTTTTTGTGTATGTATGTGTATTTTTTGTGCTTTTGTATTTTAAACTACTTCTATGTTATC
The DNA here is from genome assembly GCA_013398735.1 of Nothocercus julius. NCBI lineage: Eukaryota > Metazoa > Chordata > Aves > Tinamiformes > Tinamidae > Nothocercus > Nothocercus julius. The sequence continues at coordinate 2,745,761 of VZSV01000040.1, forward strand.
TGATGCAGGGCATCTTTATAACAAATTGCAATAACAGAAGACAGGAAGGTATTCTGGAGACACTGAATCAATAGCTAAGGGCAAAAGATTGTCATGGTGCCCAACTAGGCTATTGATAACGTGTTCAAATGCTGAATAACATTCCCCCTAAAGTGTATTTGAAACTGATTTTTAGCCTTTTTATAAAGATGAGGGAACACACTGTTTCAAGAGAAGGAAATGCCTTTCTTTATAAAGAGAAAAGGAACAAAAATGCTCAGCTGATCATTGTACCAAAGACGTAAGTGCATCTTTTTTCTTCTGCAGATGCACATTTCCATTTATTATATATTGTATTAAAACAATCAAAAGATTCATTATTTCAATATAAAAAACATTACTTCGGAATTACTGTAGGTTTTATATAAGTTTGAGAACAGATTAGATCCTTTGAGTTTAGGGTCTTTTAAAACCTTTTGTAATATTTTACTGTTAATTTCTTTAATGTTATTCATTTATTACAAAGGAAATAAATGAGCATGCTAATAAGAATACTGAACTTATTCTTAACTCTTTTTCTCACGATGGCATCTTCTGAAGGTCAGTCAGTTCCAAGAGCACATTTCCTTCCTTCTTCATTATTGCTTGCTTCTGCAAATTCTATCTTCCTTTTACAAATGATGTTAAGATTCTGAGATTCTGCAACTGAAATATTTGATCAGAAATATTTTCCCTTCCTTTCTGTTCCCTTCCCTTTTCCTTGATAAGTGCTATTTTATTTCTTCTTTCACAAAGACAGAAATATTTCACTTTTTCCTACTAAAAGAATCCATATTATATTGTAGGCTATTTTAAAATAAAATTATTTTTTTTTTAGTGTCTTTCAACTACCCCAGTGTTATGACCGGAGCAGCAATAACAGAGAAAAGTCCAGAACAGAATTAAAACAACAGAAAAAAAGAAAAATTCTTTAAGAGTTTAACTGCGGTTGTGTGGCTTGAAAACTTTTTCTTTCATTAATGGAAAAATATCCAAAATTGTTCTCCTTCGATATACTTTTGTAAAATAAATTATTGGTATTTCTACATGCTTACAAGCAGAGAAGTGTCACATACATCGGATTGCACAATAACACTTTATTTCAGAGAAATGAAGTTCCTTTTTTTGACAGAATCAGCTAAGCCTTTGACATGCTTCTGAAAATTATATTTTCCAAATTAGTGCTTTTGTGGATGTCAGATACTTGGCCATTTTCATTTCAAAGGAATTTTTATGATTAAATGATGCCACAGGTTCCAGGTCTACATAGCAGATTTTGTTTTCCAACAAAACAAACAAAAAAACTATTCTATATATACATGCATTTGCATTAATAGTATATTTCTGCTATCAGATTGCTGTTGAAAAATGAAAAAAAATCTTTACATTAAAAAAGGGCATTCTATAGTGCACTCTGTAATACTATATTAAGTAGAGCACTTAAAGAACATGAGACATGGAGAAACTTACTTGATTTCTTATGCGGTGTCTTGAGTTTGCCTGGATTTCTGTCTAGAATCAGGCGATGATGATAACTCCTAATGGCTTTAGTTGTGGACAAGGAATTCAAAAATCAGTCTCCATGGCAGAGAATTTATAGTTTAAAAGTTGGAGCCAAATTCAAATGATGATCTATAAGCACACATGTATTTTAGAAACTATGTCTCAGCAAAGTAATTCATGACATTTCACATCTTTTGTGTCAACAGAGAGTCAAAGCATCTCTGGAAAAGCAGTTCAGACCAGAATTTTATTTTTCTATCATTTTCTCCATTTTGTGGGATGTGTTATTGTCTTTGAAAGACATAGGGGGCCACAGGGAAAGGTCCTGTACAACAGACAAGTAAAACAAAGCAGTTTGTTACAAATAAAATCTGATCTGCTGACTTTTTTGTCTGAGGTGTCCGGTTCAGGGCTTCAAATAAGCAATTCTATTCAATCTCAGTTCCAGCTTGAAACAGCTCCTGAGGGAAAGAGTCTGAGGCAATTCTGCATCTTTCAGGGGTTTCTTTGTTTTATTATTATTATTATTATTTTTTAATAATATCTCAACTTAAGAAATGTTGAGATATCATTAGATCATCGTTAGGTGCCACATTGTTAGGTGGGACATCTAGCTTCTAAGGTCTCCTCAGCTTGAGGGGTTTAGAAACGGCCAAGGAAGGTGGGTATCTACTACCAAAACTTATGTATCTAGAGCAGCTTTAGATGCTTTGGGGATCCTGCTGTGATTCCAAAAGTCTGAGGGTCTCTCTGTGTCATTCTGCACAAATATCTTGTGTACTCGTGCATGTCAGGTATCAGTTGTCACCCATTTTAGGCAACTGATTTAAAGATATCCAGCTTGAAGCATAGTCAGAACAAATATCCATCTCTCTGTACATTTCCTTTCAGTTCTTTATGAGATGTAGCCCTAAATAAAAGTGAGAGAAACGGTTAGATAGCTGTAAAGAAATGAATTTTAGGAGATACACAGGACAAATCTCAGTGGAATGACAGGCAATAGTCTAAACACACTAAGATCATAATTCCAATAAAGACTTTTGTAGTATTTTGTCTGAATGGAAGCTTTAGTCTCAGAATTTGTTCCATTTTTTTTTCTGAAACTTGACTGATTCAAAAAGGGTCTAGTAATTGCTCTGGGCAATATTATTTGTCTAATTGACACTTGATATGTGAAACTTCACTGAATTTCACTTTCAAAGACACTCTTGGACATGTTTTACACATGTTGTACACTAAAGTCAGTGAAAGAAAGCATACGTGCAGAACACTCCATTCAATATGAACTAGAATTAAAATGTTAGAGTGTTTATTAAATTAGTTCCTTCTTTACATGACGTCCCACAAAATTTGTACATTTATGTTCTCTGTAAGCGTTATCTATTGTGTGCTTCATATACTTAATAAGAGCTTATAGTATGTAATGATGCTCATAATCAAGTTTACTAGAAACTCTCTGAATTCTCCAGATACATATTGAATTATTTTTTTCCCCTTCCGCGTTTTATAGCTACTACATTACAGCCTAGTATATTTATTCACTCATTTAAAATATCTTCATGTGCTCTATATCACTTAGATACATTTATCTGTAAAATGTTTCTGTATGTGAAAGTTAAAATCTCATCTTCTAATACACTTGCAAATCATTTGGTAGTTTATCATTATTTTAAAGGGTTACTTTTTACACTATGTTTGTGTGACAAGGTTCTCTTGCAGTGTCTAGTCTCTTTCAATGCCTAGTAAGGATATTTTACCTTATTTCCATTGCACAGCTTCTTTTAGGGTATCAATAAAATGTGTTGGGAGGCTGAGTATACATGCAGATGTGTTTCCAAATAGCATCGTCCAAATAACTGTCTGTGGAAAGTATGGAAAGGTTTTTATCTCAGTGATCTTTAACATACAATCATTGATCAAAACTGCATTTGTTTCTAGAGCACTTCTTATTAAAACAAAATTAATTGATTTGTAACATTATCTTGTGTCAAACAAGGAATAAAAATAGAAAATGAAAAAATGAAAGGAGAGTTACCTCAACAGGTTTAAAATTCTAACTAACCTTCCAGTACACAGGAGTATCATCAGTGACCTGGTCTTAGAAGACCTGCATTTCAGATTCTTTAAATTTATCTAATTTGCTGAAAAGAGCACAGAGAGAGAGTAGCTAAAACCTGATTAACTGCTTTGCTGTTCTCCTTATCACTCTTTCGGACACTCCAACTATTTCTCTAAAATATATTGCAGATGGGAACAGTTTTAAGCAGTGCAGATGCAAGTCAATCTGTACCATGTGATCTTGTCTCACTGATCACTCCCTTTATTTAGCAGAATTGATGAAATTAGCTCATCTCTTTGTGGAAAGAGAAGGACTACCACTTTACTCCCAGAATCACAGAATGGTTGAGGCTGGAAGGGACCTCTAGAGACCATCTAGTCCAACCCTGCCCTGATCAAGCAGGGACACCTAGAGCATGTGACAGAATTTGAAGATCTCCGGTTAAGGAGACTCCACAACCTCTCTGGGCATCCTCTTCCAGCGCTCTGTCAACCTGAAAGTGAAGATAGGATAAATGATTCATTCACAAGGGTAAATGTAGCTCATGGTCCCGACATTGTTGGTAGTTTTTGAATCTGAGTTCGGTCCATGGAGATGTAGAGGTAACATTAAAAATACTAAGTAAGACATCATAGAGATTATTCTGGCTTGATTGACAGACATGTGGAACATTGCGGTCTATGTTCAGATGCCTAAAAGTCATTTACACCAAGGAACAGGAAATCTGAATCCTAGCGAGGTACAGTTTTAGACTTTTGCAATTCTTTAAGCCATGTCTAAACATTGTCTAGAACATACATACTGAAACTGTGCCTCGGAAAATGGTAACAAAGCAGCATGAATGACCATGGGCCAAAGCTGGGGATCATTTACTGTCTTTTTTTTTAATTTACTGGTGTGTACATATCTAGATGAATTATGAAGGTTAAAGACCCTTCTTACCCCATGATTATTTATTCTTTGCTCTAAAAAGGGCTGGGAAGGCAAAGAAGAAGGTGGAAGGCTGGTGAAGTGAAAGACATTTTCTGGAATGAAAGCATTTATAGAAATTAGCCACCTCCAAAAGAGAAAGACTACTCAAAAAAAATATCCATTTTCCAATTTTGTGGAAGCCAGAGATAGATATTTCCATTGGACTGAAAAGAAATAAGCTGTATAAAGGCTTTAATATATATGCTGTATATAGGCGTTAATATAGAATACAATATTAAGGTTTTGTTGTTGTTTTTGTCACAGTCTGTTCAAAGCACTGTAGTAATCTTTAATAAAGCAGAGTTGTTTTTTCAACTGAGGTATATCTATAAGAAACTGTCTACTGAATTCAGCAGATTTTAAGGAAAACACTTGGACACAGATTCTATCAGATGTAGTTGTATAACTGTTTGCATGAGTCATGACAGTGTTATGTCATTCTGCTGTACACAGAATGTGTCACAAAGTACATACCAGAATATAGTACCAGTAATATTTTTGTGGAAGGCCATTTTTTTATGTAGTTTGAGAGGAAAAACATAATTTGTTTTCTGATGCTGAGAGTCAGAAAATGTAAGAAATATTGTACTTATGTCTGGCACATCTAAACTCATAACATCTATTTGCTTTGCTTTGTCAAAACATATGAAAAATCATTAAAGTGTTTTAATAAATGTCTGGTTTTCTTGCTCATTCATCTTATAAATATTAATTAGCCATGGATCAGGCAATTAAAGTTTAATCAATTTGCACTAATTAGCACCACATACTTGCATAAAAAGATAAAAACAGCTCCTGCATCTGGCTGTTATTTGCAGTTTTTGTCAAGTGCTGATGAGTTTCATTTTGAAGAGGAGATTAAGAAGAAAAGAGAAAAATAAGAAAGTA
>VZSV01000040.1:2756200-2777990 GCA_013398735.1 Nothocercus julius
GGTAATCATCATTTTAGCTTTCAGAGGTTTTTTTTGTTTTGTTTTGTTTTTTTTTTGTTTTTTTTTTACTCTTTCTTCTGAGGTTCTTCCTTAGAGAATTCTGTATTGTGCCCAAATAACCTTGAGTTGAGATAATGAAGTACATAAGAATTTGATTCAGTCAGGCTTACAAACAGCTTGCATTGAGGAGTATGGGGCAGTCTCTTTCTGTTATTGGTAATGTTACTCACATGAGTAATTTCACTGACTTCGACGTGACTAAATGCTACTCAAAATTGCAATTTCAGTCTGATCCTATAGGAGAAACACGATAGAAGATGTGAAGATAGGTACCCATACAGATTCTCCACCTTTGATTAAGGTCAAAGCATGCTTTTTTGAGGTTGGTGCTGTATGCTAGATTATGCCTCCTACTTTACTATTCCAATTTGCTATTCTGTTTTTCTTATGAGTGTATAAAAATTGAGTAGCTTTTGTATTGACAGGCATTGCACTGAGAATATCAATTTGGAATTTTGTTGTCATTTTAAGTTTGTGCTCCTTCTTCGTAAAAGCACATAAAGATATAGTGATTTACTTAATCTTCATATGTGCCTGGAGAAAGTGAAACGAGCACTCAGACAAATGAGTTCCCCTCTTGGAAGCCTTGCTTCACTATCTGGGAGACAACTGAAAATTGTGTTGCCTATTTTGAGTTTATGGACAGTAGGCAGTAAATATCCTAAGTCTTATCCGCTTTGTAACAACAATGGATGTTTGGAATGGAAGGAAGGTAAAGTGGTGCGCGGCGACTTTCTGCCACTCTCAGGATTGCTACTTCCAGAATCAATAATAGGCTTTGTCTGATGATGTATTGTGAGATGAAGTACTTTGTACTGTAGAAATAGAAGAGAGAGATGGGAGATTCATTCAAAATGTCTGTGATAGCAGACACAATCACGCATATCATCAATTCCATAGATATTACGTGAATTTATTTATGAAGTTCTTTTCTAACTTCTACTAGCTCTAAACCTAACAATACCCATAGTGCTTTAGGTGTAAATTTTGCTCAGAAATCAGAGCTGAATAACTAAAAAGTGCTCTTTCTCTAAGGACTCAGATGCTAAGGACAACAGATGGCTCAGCACCAAACAAAGAGGACTGTGCAGAAACATCTAGTAGGTGCTCATTGTAATTGGAATGTATTCAGCCACCCTGGAATTGTGGGAGGGAAGTTTTTGTGAAGGCAAGATGAAGGAGGCTGATAAGAGTGGTGCTAGATTAAACAGATGGAGAAGAATAAAGTGCGGAGATAGAGTTTGGAGCCAAAGACTTATCATTATGACTGAATGAGAGTCATAGTCAACTTTAGTCTATATATCAGAGGAGCTAAAATTGATTTTTCTCAAGTATTTCATGTGAGCTTGCCTAAGTGTCATAATACTTTCATCTTTGGACTTTCATATAGTCCCCCTCTCTAATTACTTCCTTCTGCCTCTTTTGCACCACAAAAGTATTCTGCTAGACACAAATGTGTTTCATTGGCAAAATCCAGGTATCCTCCTGTGAGGTGACATTCAGCAAATAACTTGCTCAGAATTCAGAATGCCAAAAGAAAAAAAGCAAATTAATTTTGTTTTGTGGTAGAGTTATGTACAACAAATAAGCTGATCACTAAACACAGAATGAAACACAAAGTTCACTTCTTGGGCAAAACTCTAATCCTGCAGGTATTCAGATTAATTATATTTACTGGTTAACCCTGTGATATCCCTGCCTCCTAACAGAAGGTTTTGCAAGAATGGCTATCTTTGCACATGACAAGACTCACAAGAAATCTTTACCAATACTAACTACTCTTATAGGTATTTTCACATGGATTGAAAACAGAGCTTAAACATAGTTTAACTTTGAGCATGTGCTAATCTACTTAAATTTTTCTGGATGGTGAACTTCAGTATTACAATAAAGAGGATACTGAGACACCACAGGTGGGAAAAAAATCTTGTAGATTAAGTATGATTAATTAATAGAATTCCATTATCCTACTGACATAACTTTTTTTTTCCCGACTTTTAAAGATATATAACTAGGGAGCACCCCACAGGTGGAATTAATGTGTAACCTGGAGGTTATCTGGAGCATTGTGTGCAACATCAACAGATTGCCTAGAGAAGATTGTTTCCAGAGGATCTGCATAATGTTATTGCAAAATGACATCTGAGGAAAACAGATGGCCATGCCTCTTCAATCTAGTATTTCTATGTACAGATTTATAAGAGTAAGCACTATAGACAAATTAATTATATGTTTCCTATTTTATCCTGACCAGTGGATAAAATAAAGCCTGGAGAGTAAATTTCATAACCTAAGATTCCCTGCACCCAGCTGAATGTGCTAATGAGTAGACAGCTCTTTCTGTCATTCTTTTCTTACCCTTTCCCCTTTCCCTCCCCCATGGTATCTTGAAATCTTTTCTGCTTAGTGACACTGCTTCAACAAGAGGGGTGGAATACATTTCCTTCCTCCCACCTGCCCTCTCTCCCAAATGATTAGAGCACTTTTCAACAAAGTGGGAGATGTGGGTGTCCCTCCCTACCTTATATACACTGAGAAATACATTAAGTATGAAATTGCCTCCCAGAGGAAGTGATGGAAATGCCACTTGTTCATTTTTAAACTGGATTTGGAAAAAAAAGCTTTATAATAATAATAATAAAAAAAAGGTAGCATAGGGAGATATTACATGACCTTCCTGAGATTTTATTTTCTCATTTCTAATATCTCTGATACTGAGGTTTACTCCCTTCCACTCTGTCAGTTCTTCCTTAGCATTGCGTTTTAAAAGATTCATTCAAAACGTGTATGAGAAAACTAACTCACGATCTTCAAAGCAGACAGAATATGGTTTCATCAGCTGTTTGAACCTGAATTACTGTAATGACTGTAGTGGAATTATTTTCTTTTAAATGAGCAAATCTGACATGAACATCAAAGAGGAAGTAAATACATGTAATAAAGAGACCATTTTTCTTTTTCTTTTCCTAAATGATTTATTTTATCCCCAGAAACACCAGCAAATGTTCAGAGTTCTAGATATTTAAATAGGTACCAAGATGTCTGAAGCTGTAATCCTTGCTTTGCCAGTTCATTGAAAAATTGCTGACCTTATAAAAGCCTATGTTCCTTTTCACTTTGATAACAGCTTTTGCTTCATCAGCCCACAATATGTATTATAGCAGCAAATCCATGCAGGATCAACTAATTGCTAGTACACGCATTTAAACATAAGCACCCTCACCGCATAAGCATATATACACATTTTTTATTTTAAGTAGGAATTAAAAAGTTTTTGTTCTCTTAAATTATTTTGTGTTATGGACCTTGTTCTAACAATTACATTCTACCAGTTAGTGTTTTATGAAGCATGATGGAATCTAACCAGCAACTAATATAAGAGCTCTAGTCTGCCCTCGGTACACAGTCTTAAAGCCCATTAACATTTGGAGGAATTATATGTGCAACGTGCGGGGAGAATAACCTCAAGCAAGTGAGAACTGATGATACTATATGTGCTTGATCCATGTAAGGCAGTTTAGATTTTTTCACAGCAGTATGTTATATCAACTGAAGTTTGTTAGACAGCAGGGAGACTAATAAAAAGACTGATAGTATAAATAAGCTGAAACAAAGAGATGAACAAAGACCTTCTACATTAACTAGGGCATAATCTACAGATGTTCCTCAGTTGGTAGAAAACAGATTTCCACACAGCAGTCGCATGCAATACAAATGTTTGCACAGAATCCAGCTGGACTAATATATAAAGCTATCTCAAGATTAGAAGCTTTATAAAAAGAGTCAGTAAGTGACTAAAAAGAAGATGTGTGACTGAAGTTGCCATTTAAATCTCCTAAGCAATAGATCAATCTAAATTGTCAGTTTTAGGTGGGATAGAAGCAGAAATTCCTTTTAGATGTGCCATCCCTGCCTACTTCCAACTTTCTATGCAGAAATTGGGAAAACCTGGCAATCTAATGAAAGGACCCAGGCGTTTGTGAAGTTGCAAGCCTGATTTTGTTACAGAAAAAGTTCTTGTGTGCATATTAAACTTCAAATATACTGTGTCTCAGCTTCCTAGCTGTGTCTTCCATCTTCTGATTGCTTGGTACTTCACAAACATAATTTTAACTTTAACAACATAAGCAACTGGATGAAACGCAGTGATCAGCAAAGGAACTATGATTCATAAAATAAATCTATTTTATGTGAGTCAGTGTGAGTTAAAATGAAAGATTGGAGGCCAAAACCTTTGTCAGTTTTATCCTTCCCATAGTGATTTTTGACAAGTTTCTTCATCTGCAAAATTATTTTGTAATAATATCCTTCTAAAATGTTTTTTCGTGGCTAGTTTTGAGTGCTAAGCAAATGCACTGAGAATAAAGTAGATTTTCTAATCTATTTTTCTGTTAGACTCTCTGTTAGATTCTCTAACACTGTAGTTATGCTAAAAGATAGAGTTTTGTATTTTGAAAACGTTTCCACATTACATGGTAGTAAAAAGGTGTTGGAGAGTACAGATATAATTCTAGATCTTTGAACATGAGATATCCTGCTTTTATGTACTCATACTAGGTATAGCAGAAATAGAGCAAAAAAAATCATTTCCATGAAGTTAAAGACACATAAAATATGTGTATTGTCTAACCTGGTTGTCTAGTCTCCCATTATGGTCACTTGGGAACAATCTCTAGAAAGTAATTAATCTTATCTACTTTAAATGCCTATCTTCAGGGAGCATGAATTACCATCAGATGGTGCCTGTTCTTTTACTTTTTATTGGAAAGGGAGCCTGCATAACATTCTTAGCATTGACACTTAAAGTTTTGATGGATATAGCCAGATAAGACAAATCCTTTGCAGCATTCTGCACAACTTGAATAAGGGTTTATCATGATGTCAATGGGAGGGGAGTTAATCCACCTTGGAGCAGTTCTGAAATTCCACATTTTTTCTGCAACTTTTTAAAAATGTGCAATAATAATACAGTGGCCAATTGCACCTTGCTGAGTTAGCTACTTTCAGGGAACTGTTTTTATCTGATGACAGTTATGAAGTTTGAAAGAAGATGAGGTCAGTGAAATTTATGCCATATCGAAACACTTCCTGACTACATATTCCTATTTTGGAATAATAGGTGTTCTCTTATCACAACCATAAAAAGTTCAATCCTTATTCTGCCTTTTTTTTTTTTTTTTCTCCTTTCTTCTATTCTTCTTATCATAGTTAACAAAAATATTTCAAGATAGAAGACAGGGATCTGATTTTGTCCTTGTAAGAGCTGACGGCCTTCACTATCTCTACTAAAATTTCTGAGGTTGCATAATTTTCTGTTTCACTGCTGATGTGTTTTGTATAATTACGCCCTGGTTTCTGTGTATCTTCTTTTCCAAGTTACATTTCTACCTGCTTAATGGATCAATCGGGCTTGAACATTTTGTGACTTGCCCACATTGTTTTCCAAACTTGTGCCATGTTCAAAATTCCTTGATGGCAACAATCATAATCGTTCAGTTCCTGCCTTGTGTCCTGTGCGAGTTTCCTTGTCTTGCTTTTAAGAGTTTGTTCATTCTCTAGCAATTAAACTGACTTTACTGCAGTGTTGTTTACAATTAGCCTCTTTTTCTTGTACATTTGTCAGCTAGGAAAATCTCCTAGCTATTTCTTGATTTATGCAATTCATTCCTATCATCTTGTAAAAGTTTTTCCTTTGATTTCCATCTTTCTGCTGGTTTCTTAGTTCTTTTTAAAGGACAGGAGGCAATTATTATTACTGCCTTTAAAAATCCTGCCTGTACAATCATTTAACTTCTTTAAACTTCCTTGAAATTCTTTATTTTTAATGTGCTTTTGCCAAGCATATTTTAAAAGATCTGACCATGAGGTACCTGGAGGCCAGTATTTTAATGCTAATTGCACTACAGGTACTAGTATGTGATTGCCTTTTTGCATGTATGAATGGGTGCAACTGCATATCCAACTGAGTGCCTGGTAGCAAGAATGCCTGTACCAATGAACAGCATATGCTATTAATATTATATTATTATATTATATATTGTTATAGCAGATGCTGCACTATTTTTTTTTTCCACTACAGAGATATTGTCTTCATACTGCCAAATGACAATATATATGCAGGCTAATGTTTCTAATGGGGAATGCTTGATGTTGCTGTCCTGCGCCCTTACCATGCCTTGAATATCCAGCTAATCAGCAGTTACTCTATAACTCAAGTGTCGTAAGAGTGTTGCTTAATTTATGCAGATGGCAAAACTTCCGTAATTTGTATACTGCCGACATATATCATAGTGAATAATGTGTGTGATATGTTAATCAACATGTTTTATATTGTAGGAAAAATCTTTCAAGTTTTACATAAGTAAAAATGGTCTCTGCAGTGGTTGTTGAAGGGTAATAAATCTGGCATAGTGGCGCAACTTGTAGGATCACATATGAATCCTGTTTTAAAATCCAGCTCATTTTTGCTAACTATTATTTGAGTTAACTGCTGTTACAGAAGCATCGTATGAAAACAGAGAATGGAAGGCAATGGCTTTACAGGTTTGCCTGTTAGCACTCCAGACTCCCTTGCTTTGGCTCTTTTCCAGTGAGTATGATGCCATGTACTAGTCATGCCTAATCAAGGGGTCACAGGCTGTACAGGCACCGCAGTGCTCCCTGTGCAAATGCTCCTGCTTTGCTGCAGAAGGTCACAATGCTCAAGGTGACAGGTCTGCAGTTTTGATGCTTGTAAATTATCTATAACCTCTGGAAAAGATATAACCTCAGCAGACCATTGATGCTTTGTGCTGTAGACAGTCCTGAAAAGGGATTGCTCTTCTTAAGCAGTCTAGAAAAAGTACAGCAAACCTCGGAAAAATTCAGGCAGGAGGCACCCAGAGAGGATCCCATCATGGAGTTCCTCTGATTAAAGGAATTCTGTTTTTCTTTACTATAAGGGACTTCTTGGCAGTGAAGGAAGTCATAGAGACCTAGCAGAGCAATTTATTGTATGGAACACATGATATTAGGGGAAGAAAAAAAAAAAAAAAGGAAAGTTCAGTTTTCTGAAAGACAAAAGTCTCTTAAATGCAGTTCTCTGAGATGGATTTCTCATTCCTGATATTTCACCTATTGAAATCACGTTTTTTTTTGGCCTGTTAGCCTGCATTATGATTCTGATATTGTGGCAAGAAAATAGTCTTTTATAAGAAATATATATATATATATATATATCACACCAATTACTCAGTAGTACCAAATATGTCATTATAAAGGGACAGAGCTATTCAATGCTGACAGGTTTTGACTGAGTTTCCTTGATGCAATGTCTTCCTAAGGCATTAAATTGCAGCTACAGTCCACCAGAAAGGTTTCAGGTATAACTGGGATTCAGAAAACAAAATAGAATTAAATTATTAACAATGATACCTCTTCCAGATCTCCATGACCATCTTGTTTGCTTTAGGGATCCGTTCTCAGGAGAATAAAATGGAAAATATAGTAAACAGTTATGAACATCTCACCTCATGTAAAGCTGCTGTTTTCCGCATAGGTTATTTTGCAGTCTCAACAGCCGTAAGGAAAAAAATATAGATTCCCTAAAAATAAACTTGTGTTAGAGTCTGTAGGCCAGTTCCTTTATTCCAGGGTGCTAATATTTTTTGCAGGCACCCTGAAATCGTCTTGTTCAACACTGTGGTGTTACCAGCTGAGTTCCTCCTTAAGTATAATGCAAGCTTTTATAAGGTTCATTTGACTGTATCCACTTTCCTTATCATTCTACAAGAAACATAGAGCTAACATCTGAAATATGAGAGAAAGAAAGAAATTCTAAGAAAATCTAGGCAAGATAAACATACACTCCTGACCTCAGCTTATCCAAGCAAGGATGCCAGTGCTAAGGAGATTAATGTCCCATATACACTAAAAACTCACACAGTCAAGAAATATTAGTCTGACAGTGCTGTGTATAGAGTGGGAGGACAACACTAAAAGGAACTCATGTAGTATATGTCTAGGAAAACAGAAGCCATTTACATTTAGCAATCCTAAAGCACACTGAATCAGTTGAAGAAGGAACGTACTGAAGGAATGAATATTACTTGCCATAAATCCTAAGCAACTGATGAACCCAAAAAATGACATCGGTTTTGATCCATGTAGTAGAGATTCAGCACCGAGATACGTTTTTGGCAAAAGTAGGCTAAAGGATAGATAAATCCTGTACAGCAACAGAGGCACATTTTCAAAGAATGAATACTGCTTTATTCTGTTATATTTGATCTCTAGGTTAGAGGAGAAACATGAATACAATGACACTGGAATAGGTTATGTAAATGACTGTATATGAGGTGTTCTACTCCATACTAACCCTTGGATAGCCAAGTTGATACTAGTCACACTGCAGAGGAAAATGCTTTAATAATAAAACTCATATTTATCAAGAAACTAATGATGTCTAATCCTTAAACAACCTGATGAGTTACTTGATTATCAGCAGAACAAACAATCTGAAATTCATTGCCCCCAGCCAGATAACAAAAGCTAACAAAAGCAGCTTTCTGCGAATTTACCCTTAGACAATTAGCAGATAAATGCACTATCTTACTATGATCTCTTTTCAAAACATTTTGTCTTTGATTAACCTTTAATTGTTTAAATTTCAGCTGGTGTTAAAAACAGTGACAAGGAACTGTGCTGAACAAAGTTGATTTTAGAATATGCATTACAATCACTTTTGTAAAAATAATCACTAGGCAAAGAAATTTAGAGATAAAGTGTTTTTCCTCCTCAACTTTTTCAGGGAAAAAAAATCTTCTCTATAGGGTTGAAATAATTTCTTTAATATTGGTACCAAAATAGCAAAATGCAGTAATTACATCATTATTTTGTCAGTCTCTGTCAATCCAGTGTAAGAAAATATTCATTTTTTCACCCTTTCTTATATTCCTTTATCCAGGTCTTAACACCCTCATAATGTTGTTATCTCTATTGTCTTAGACTGCATGCTTTTCAAGGCAGAGATATGTCTTTTGGTTGTCTGTGAAGGACCTATGTATTTGCTAGGTTTTATTAGTAAAAAAAAATGAGAAAACCTTAATTGCATGTCTATGTTTTGTAGTTCTTAGTGCCCCCGTAATAATGCATTTACTTTGGTCAAGCAGACTATGCAGTTAATACATATTTTTATAGCTCCTCCAGAGAGGCAATATTTTTATTGACCCTTGTTAAATACAAATCACATTAAGCTTCCTATCAAAAGAGTTCTATCCTATGCAGCAGAAATGCTAGACAGCAATCTATCTAGTCCCTATTTATTGGACTTTCGGGCTGTACTTATATAAATAAAGTAAACAGGACCAGATAACTTACTTTCAGATTGGAATACATCTGTCTGTATTGTTAGGTTATGTCCTTTTACAGTGTGGATGCATCTTCTGGTTTGGGAGTTATCAGTAGCAGGATGCTGTACAAATAACAAATGCCAAAGAATAGTCCTATTATTTAGTTTAGTGGTACAGACACAGCCTTAAGTGCTAATCAAAGTGCCAAGTAATTTCCATGAATTAAAACCTAAGGTGGGGCTCCGTCTTTATTCTAAAATCTTGGAACTGGCAAAGATCTTGTAGTCTTCTTCTGGGTTCCCATCATCTTAACCAGCTGATGGTGATTTCTCACAAAAATTCACTCCTGACCCTTCCGAAAAAAAAGGCTGTAACGTAAAAAATACACCAATCAATATTAATTTTAAAAATTCTATGCAAACAATTGTTTTTCCACTAGTAACTATAATAACAAATGAAATTTATATATAAAAATTGTGTTCTGTGTGACTCCACAAAAATTTTCAGAGAAAAGAATGACTGCGTTCTACTGTATACCTAAATACACTTTCTGTGGTCTTCATATACACTAGAAAACAGAAGGGAAGTTAGTTAGTGTGCTACCAGGTAGTTCAAAATGCATAGTTAAATCGGTATTGCAGTTTAAATGTTCACAGCCCTTCAGAGTCAAAGTTCATCAAGATGAATTAGCCAGATCATGCCTCTTTGCACTTTGTTTCATTCTGTCAGCACATTTACAAAGCTTCACTCATGCTCACAAGCAGGTGTCACACTTGTTTTGTTTGCTTTTAAGGAAAACAATCAAAGAACTATGAGGAAAAGAAAAATGTAGAAATATAAAAAAGCCTCCAGAAAGGACCTGATACCTTACCAATACCCAATACCCAACACTTTTTCTAGTATAGATTTCAAGCCTCTCTACGTATTGCAGAAACACTGTTTATATGCAGTATTACATAGTAAATAGGGAAGATGTGAGTTCTTTAACTAACTGACTTAATTTCTTTATTTTGCATTAATATGAGACTCTGGATATTGAAATACCTGCAGAAACTACATGCTAAATAGAAACATGGTCAGATTTAAGTATAATAATGGCAAGATATTTAAAATTATTCAGCGCCGAAGAAAAATTTTTCAGAAGTCTTTTTTTTTTTTTTTTTTTTTTTAACCATTGCATTTTTGCATAACTACCTGGAGGTATTTTGCAACAAAAGTATATTAAGGTAAATGAAGAAATTCAGATACATTGTATCTGGAGCTCTAAGAGTCCCACTGCAGAAATCTCCATAATTATAGAGATTATAGAGATTACACACTAATACTAATTCCCCACTAAAACTGATGCAATTAAAAGATAGTAGTAGTTCTAAATTAAAACCTCAAATTTGCATTTGAAAGATAACAATTAGATTAGTCAATAAAACTTTGTGAAGTAAAAATGTAATCTTTATTTTTTTCCCATGGAAAAACAAAGGAAAGAAAGAAAAGAAACAAAAAGAAATGAAAAGGAAGACCAAAAGAACAATATAATTTACTTTACAGCTTTGTTCTTCTAAGCCACTGTAACATTTCACCCATGGATTTTGGGAACATCTGCTCACACATGTAATATGCATATCTACACTGCCATGAAAGATAGATGATAAGTTAGACTTCCAAACTGCTGCTGCTTGTGTTGTGGAGTTTGTCAGTTTATAGCATCTTCTGGGTATGTGTCAGGCAATAGCAATGCAGGAGGGAGAAGGGAGAATGGAAAAGCCAGCCTTTTAGCACTGTGAAATATCAGGAGC
The DNA here is from genome assembly GCA_013398735.1 of Nothocercus julius. Classification (NCBI taxonomy): domain Eukaryota; kingdom Metazoa; phylum Chordata; class Aves; order Tinamiformes; family Tinamidae; genus Nothocercus; species Nothocercus julius. Next base: position 2,767,383 of record VZSV01000040.1, read on the forward strand.
AAAGATCACCTTGGATTCTCTGTGTAGGGGCCAAATGCTGATTTTCTGAAATGCTGGAGAGCAAAGCTAGGAAAGCTTGTGTGAGAAAGAATGCAGCACTAAAACAGGCTTAAACCATCAGTAGGTTTGCAGAGTATGTTGGAGAAAAACTTGCAGAAGCAGCTTTGGCACAATTCATAGGCTGTAAATGCTAGAACTGCCTTGTGGAAAATGAAGCATGGAGGGTTAGGAATGTGTTGCATGTGTTTGTTCTCTAAGCAACAGAGATATTTCAGCATTTGTGGCCTAATGTCTAATCCAAGAAAATGTATTACAATTTTATTTAGTTATCACCTGCTGTGAGGAGACCTCATTACAAATGCAAGCATCATAGCGGGTGTTGTGGGTATATGTGTTTTTTTGCCCTCGTTGCTTCAAACAGAGGAAATAGCTCTCTCCTTAAATCTTAATGAGTCAAGGTGAATTCAAACCAGATGTTTTCTGGTTTTATTCCCACTTACGAATGACAGCTACACTTGCTGCATAGAATGTCCTAGCTATAATGACCATCTAGTGCTCCCCCTTTTAGGAGAGAGCATTTATGGGTCAGGCTCCAAGCTAAATGTTTATTTTTCTAACTGTTTTATAGCAGAGTTTGGTTAAAAGACTTGGCACGGTGCACTTCAGTTTAATTTTAAGCTTGACAGCAGTGCTGGCCTCAGTGTGTATGTGTGTAATTTAGTTGCTGTGCTACTGGAAGTCTATGGAAGATTAATGAATGGTAAAGCTCTGTGGCAGTTGTGAAGAGAGGCAGGATGGAGCAAACCAGTTACCATCTGTTCAAAATGTCTCATACAGCTCTTTTAAGGAAAACCATTATCAGCAGGAGATAAAGGCATACAATGGTTTTAGATATTAATATTTTCTCTGGTGTCAGTGGGAAATTCTACTTCTGTACTTACCTTGCTGGGGCAATAAGTGTCTCATATATATATATATATATATATATATATATGTATGTGTGTACAAAATGGTGTGTGATATATATGTTTAACTCTCCATTCAAAGTGTTGTTCTAAATACACAGAAAAAAAAAAAACAAACAAAAAAACAACAAAATACTGAACAAAACACTTTAAGTTATAGAGAAAAGCTACAATAAATCTTTTTTTCCAAAGAAAAAAATATATAGAAAGAGAGATACTTACTTACATATATACTGCTACATGTATATTACATATTGGTTGAAATAAAAGGTGAGTAATGTTTGTCTATATACTGCAGAACCACAAAATGATTATAATTTTATAAATCCGTATATGTATGCTGGCTGCAACACTCATCAACATATCCCTGTAACCTGGTTTCTGGAGAAAGAATATGATGGGTAGGAGACATGAAGAGTTTGAAGAGTTCAAATCTGATCAGACTACCAAACCCCTTCAACCACTAAATCTAGATGCAGTGGCAAAAACTCTTTCTCCCTAAATCTGTGAACGTTTGAGCACTTCCTACTATGCAAAAAAAAAAAAAAAAAAAACAAAAAAACTGTATTATTATTCTAATCTCTATCAGAAATAGAAAAGATGGAATTTCTCTCATTTAACTTAAGGGATGGGATTCTGCTCATCCTCAGCCTTTTGGATGGTATCAGGGTTCAGAATAAGACATTACAATTTAATTGTTTGTCTAAAAAGTTTGCACCTGTGAACAGACTGTCTAAGCTTCCTTTATACTGAATGCAGTTGCAGACAGTACAGTTACTGAAATTCAGAGAGCTATTCAGGTGATCAAAAGTAGGTGATGGATATAGGATGAGATGAATACCTCTTCTGGACAAAATGGTCAGCATTGAGGAGGATAAATAGAATTGATCTTGTGATACATAAATATCTAGGATCATTTCTATGCCATGAGACTATTCTACCTAGCTTTCAGCTGTCAGGTAGAGAGACTTGACTGTGTCAAGTCTCTTCCAAATCTTGCCACCTGTCAAATAAACTCCATCATTTTTATCTCAGAGAGTTTGGGGCACCTCAGACATCACTAGATGCCTATGAATCCCAATCTAGGTTTCCACTGAGTTCAGTAAGACTAGATCACCCAGCTCATAGGTGGCTGCTTGAGCTGGATAACCTCTAAATTTAGGTAAGTTGAACCCCATAAAAATCAGTGAATAAAACTAGGCTGGTCATCTTAAGCTTGGCTTGTATGAACATTTTGTACTACTTAGATGTTTAGGGATATCTGCCTAAGCTAGCAGCTACATTACAGGACTCATGGGAGATCAGACCCCTGGAGCGCCTGATGGAGAGTTAAAGTAAAAAAAAGGAAATGTGTTCCCAAAAGAAACGTGTTGACAGCTAACTGAATTGCTTGGCTCCTTTTATGGTCAGTGGATGGAAATAGCGTCTTTGGTAGAGGATGGCTTGGTAATAGTTTTGGATAAGTATTAAAGAAATGGAAGAACAAGCTAGAGACTGAAAGACAGAATTTGGATTTATCTTTTTATCCTTTATAATGTATGCATTTCAATAGAATTCAAGAAGATCTAATGAGATGAGAATATCATCTCATTCAGTCCCACATAGCTTTAAGACTGTAAAATACACCAATATTAGCTTTTTCAAAAGCAAAACTCTACCCTCCCCCAGACCAACAAAAATAACTCCAGACTTATTTTCTGAGACATGTAGAATTTCAGGGTTTTTTTAATCCTTCAGATGAACATTTTCAGTTCAGACAGAGATTTTCAGATAACATTTGAGCTGAAAACTTTATGTTACCATTACAATAGTGAGTACATAAAGTTCTAATGATTTATGATTCATTCTTGATGAATGGTAAAATATTATTTTCATATTTAGAGACTTAGTGCCGATTAGACTTGTATGACTGAAGGATCTAGTGCCAATGTTTCTTTTTTTTTCTGAATCCAAATGATGCACACGCCATTAAAAGGCAGCTTGAAAACATTAGTCCCAATTTGAAAGCCAGATTCACATATGCCATGAAAAGAGAAAACCTGCAGGTACGGGAGATATGCAACTAATTATCCATTTATGAAGTGACTATTACCTTAGCCTGCATACATAATCTGCATGGAGAGAGGGGTTATTTTTTGCTATTGGAATACAGAAAGATGCATCTCCATAAAGCTCTATTTTCTGAAACCTGTGAAGATCTAGCATGAACAAGACTCTCTGTTGTTGGAGTCTACAGCCTTGTTGTGGATCTGCTCCAGATTTCGTTTGAAATAATAGATCTGAAGAGACCAAAAGGCTTCTAATATCCAAGTTTATGCTTTATTACAATACAAACATTTTAACTAGGAGGAAAGTTACCTTTTTACCAGAATAAAACCTGCTTTGCTGCAGGAGAAAGATGCACTTTCCCTTCAGTCTTGCTTTTTGTTTAGCATATTCATGTACTTATCACTACTAGAAAGTCTCCTTGATTTCACTGGAAATTTTCCTTCTTTCTACCACCATAGCTTGAGCCTGCTTCCTGATATGTCCTCCATCCTTGTCAGGAGTTTCCCAAGGCCTACTCCAGCTGCAAGCTTCCCTCCCTACAGCGTCTCACGTTTGCCCACTGGGAGCTTCTCCCCATGATGCCTAACTAGCTGCTGTGAGGCAAGAAGAGCCCCAGAACAGCAGGTCCTGTTCACACTCCATCTACGCAAAGGATACTATTCGTAAAAATATCCTTACTTTCAACTGCAAGAGTGGTCGTGTTAGACAAGATCCACGTTACTTATTTTCAGAGACAATTCAAGTGTTTTAACACTTAACAGAAAGTGCCAAGTATGTCATAAACATTTTCAGATGTTATAAATTGAGCGATTGTCTTCCCTGTGCATCCTTGGAGAGAAAAAAAAAAGTGTTTCTAAGACTAAGATGTAGCCAACAAGCCTAAACAATACAAAATGATACATACAGAGACCTATTTGACTTTCTGCCCTTCTCTGCAGTTTAGCAATCTGATATGCTTATGTAGAAATGCAATTAAGTTCCTGATTCTGAGTTAATCAGAGCAGGCCTGCTAACACATCAAATTAATGTCTGTATTTGATATGTTAACACACACTAAGCCTGTCTACACAGTGTCAGATATGCAGTCTAAGCTGGGAGCTGGAATCCTATAACTGAAAGGCACGAAGGAACAGCTTCTTAAAAAGGGATAGCTGAACCCACAACAAATTGCTCTTGGCTTGATACGAACTGGGAGTTTCATGTCGTCATCTTCAGTGCATTAACTGACAGTGTCTTACCCAAGAGCAGCTTCCTAAAGACCACTCAGCAGTGATTTCCAAACCTGCAGACCTATTACTACGTTTCAGTATCCCTGAAGCAAGGAGAGTGGATTTAGTTTCTGATCCTAAGCACTATCGGGTAACCTGAAGCACAGGTTAGGCTCTAGCCTAGCTCTCAGAGAGGCTCCAAATCACCCCCTGCTCTCAAAAAGAAGACTTAGTGTCTTACTGAAATGTCTACACAAACAAGTCTTTCGAGCTGTTCCCTCCCGCTGGGGTTCCAGGCCTTGGAGATCTCATTGGAAGACATGTGATTAAGCGAGCAGACCTTTTCTGTGTCAGAGGACAAGAGGATAATATAGCAGTGCTCACCTTTTGTACAGCTACCACAGGTGGTGGATTCACAGTTCCCACAGTGGAGCGTGGAGGAGGAGGCTAAGGGACACCCCTGCACCTCTCCTCTTGAAGCTGGATCGCTGTGCAGGCTGCATGGGTAGCAAAGAGAAGAGAAAGCAACTGGAAACCAGCCATAGCTACTTAGTGTAGCAGTAGAAGTTAGTGTACTTCTTGTCAGAACGATAGGTAAATTTGAACTCTGTTAAATTCTTAGTTATTCAGCAGCTTTCTAATATTATAAGGATATGTATTTCAGAGAACAGTGTTTTCTAAACCTAGTCTATTCCAAATTTAAATATATATATATATGAATATATGCGTGTGTGTGTGTGCAATATTTTAGATTGCATAGAATGTGACTGTGATCTGGGAAATGGTTCATACCTCCTAATATTGAAGACTGTGTATTTATCAGTAATCAGCTCATGCAATGTAGTTGTCAGATTTTAGGCCTTGCAATGTAAGCTTTGCTTTGTAGATTTTCAGGCCTTGAATCACCAGCTTCAGTCACATCACATCCTGTGGCAATGAGTTCCCTAGCTTAACTGCACATTGTATGAAAAGCATTTCTGCTGAGAAATATCACTTCTTTTCCCAGAGTGAAACCCTTCTAAAACAGGATGTTTCGTAGGACAGTGTAACATTTTTCATTAGATCAATGACCTACTTAGGGGGAAAAAAAAAAAATATATATATATATATATATTTGTACATATGAAGTCTTTTTGTTTATTTACTTCCTGCCAAATATTTAGACTGATTTAATTATATCTGCCACAAAATTGCCCTGTATGTTTCCTTAGACCATCACATTTAAGAACAATGCTACTGTGATTCTTAGAAAATTATGATGGAAAACATTTAATTCCCAAAGTTCATGTCCTGAGCAGAATTTGTGTTCCTATCTTTGGAGTCTCCCAAATCACTCAATACTAGCCATTTTTAAATTGGCTTAATTAGCTACCATTTTTGTAAGCAGAAGTTAAATAAAATAGATGTTTCAAGTGACATTTCTTCTTAATAAAATGCTTATGATTATGATTCAGGCCATGAAGATTATTAAGGAACTGGAACATCTATCATATGAAGAAAGACTAAGCAAGCTGGGCCTGTTTAGCATGGAGAAGAGAAGATTGAGATGAGATCTGATCAACATGTACAAGTACTTTAGGGGTGAATGCAGGGAGGATGGGGCCAAACTCTTCTCTGTGGTGGCAAGTGACAGGACAAGGGGTAATTGGTACAAGTTGAACCCATGTGAGTTCCTCCATGTGAGGAAGAACTTTGTTCCTGTGATGGTGCCAGAGCCCTGGAAGAGGCTGCCCAGAGAGGCTGTGGAGGCTCCTTCTCTGGAGACCTTCCCAACCCGCCTGGCTGCCACCCTGTGCCCCGTGCTCTGGGTGTCCCTGCTGGAGCAGGGGGTTGGACTAGATAATCTCTAGAGATATCTTCCAACCTCAACTGTTCTGTGATTTTTATTCTTCCTTGCAATTTTATAAATCAGGACCTATTTCTTGCTCCTAACCTCCAAACTTAAAAGACAGTCTCTGTCTCTTCCCCAACTGTGATTTTATTGGCAAAATCTGTATGGTGTTTGGTAACCAACCTCAATTCTTACAACTAGGGTGGATTTAGCCCTGATCCTTGAAAAGGCATCAGAATTGCAATCACATCTTCTAAATATCAGATGTTTAATCCATTTCTGTATATTCTAGCAGGAAGATTTTGCTAATAAGGAAACCTTGTTCAGTGATTAAAATTGAAAAGCACAGATGAGAAAACCAGCAGCAGCATAGTTCAGACATAGAGTCTATTATCTACCAAAGGAAAGGGTTTTTAATGAGATTTCCTTGACATTGGTGTTCTTCCATTGCAGCTAGTACTGCTAATGTACCAATCAGAATGAAGCAATGTTGCTGCCAGCATTCTAGTTTAAAGAATGCATTTTTTGTTATGCCCTGTTAAGTATTTAACAGGTTTGCATTGTACACATCCTTACAACACAGTTTTGTTTTTCATATGAAATAAATCAGCCTTCAGATATATCAAGCGAGGTTCATTTCAACGAGCAGGCATTTTTTCCTCTGAATGTCAATATTAATGGGGATAGAGGTGAATGGGCGGCTCTAATAGTTCTCCTTTGTTGCCCTTTAGGAAAAAGCTCTTAGAGATCGAGGAGTGCAGCATAACACCTTACTTTTTCCAAATTATATTCTTCTCAGTCTAGCCAATTAGGGTGGCTAGCACTGTTGAATGTAACACATAGAATACTGCTTATACAAACCTAATTTTAGTTGTTGTGTGGGCAATTAGGGGTTGTGGCATGTTTAATTTATTTAGCTATCTACAGAATTTAAGCTTTTCCTTTGTTACTTGCTAGTTCTGAAATTGAACACAGAGAATATTGTGCTAGGCATGTAACAATGAGAACTCATGCAGAACTGTCTTGAGGAAAAGAAATATTTTAATTTTGTGTAATAATGTAACTCTAGCTGTGGCATAAATTCTATCCTGAAGTCTGTTTTAACACAATTTATGAAATATTTTCACTTAATTAGGTGAGTTCAATTTAATCTGAAGAATATTATGGAAGAAGCATGGTCTGACGGGTAAAGAATTAAGCTCATACAGGATGATACCAAATTCTATTCTGCCAGACCTTTGTTAGGCTAGGCTTTTTGGCAATTCTGAGGTCCTTTAAAGGATTTGTAATGACAAGCAAACTTTAATATATTTAGTAAGTAAATGTAAAGTTTAGAAACATAATTCACTTTAAACAAGTAGCAGGAAAAAGGTGCTTCTAGGAACAGTGATACACGGTTTCTTTTCCCAACATAGGTACTCTAAACTGTAGTGACAAAAAACATTATAGACTCTATCTATAATCTCTTCTAGTAACTCAGCCTCTTTTCTGTGCAGCATTTCTACCTTGGTGGAAGAAATGGAAATGCCTCCATCTGACATATCATAGTCATTCTCACAGAAGCAAGTCCTAATTTTGAATGCATAAGATGACAAGGACATTAACATCACAGCTTATCAGGAAGGTGCTGACTTCATAGGCTTGTGGGCTGTGTAACAGGGACCCCTTAAAGTACACACTCACGATGGTAGCAACAAAGGCCAACTAAGAACTTGCTTCTCACGTGCAATTAATCTCATTTTTGGTGAAATACGAAGGAGGTAGCATATAAGTATGAAAGTTTGACACATTTCTACCAATATGGGAAGAGGAGTTGAACAGAAAGAGTGTGTTTTAAAGTGTGTCTCTTAGTTGAAGACACTGTACCTGATCAGCATCACTACTCTTCTCTTCCCTTTGGTAGAGAAAGAGTATTGCACTTTCAATTGCTGTTAGTTACATTTTGCCTCCATAGATTGAGCAACCATATTGAAAACATCATATGTTCCTTTATCACTTGGTTGAGTGTATTAGAGGGTGTGCGTTTTCTACTCCAGACTGCACACATGGCATTAAGTCAGAGGAAACTCAAGTTTCAGTTGTGCAGTGGGGATGGATGAGCAGCACGTGTGTATGGCAGCTGGTCTGGTTGTGATTTGGCTTGAAGCATCTATGCTGTATCTGAATTTTTGTTTATGTTTCTTCAATACAGGAACAGCTGAGATATCTTTAGATATAGTCCCTCTGAGCCCTGACTTGGGCATTGCTTACAGATATACAAGATACCATTCTCTAAACCTAAGGCCAAATGGTATAACAAGGCTTGCATCCACATGGCATATTCCTCCTTCCTGGAACAGGAAGGCTACACTTAAGCTGCCTGTTGGGAAATGTCACTCCTGTAACATTTAGAAACTGTTAGAAACTGTTACTCAGACCATACCTGGGCACTACCTGGAGAGAGCTAACTAGGACGAGCCAGAATTTTTTTCAAGGAAATATTAATGACTAAACAGCATGGATGATCACGTTCCAGTGCTCAAATATATCAAGTTCCAAATGCTTTCACCTTCTTTTATTTACTAGTACCCTGTTTTTTGCTGTCTGTATCTAATGTTACTAGTAAATATTTGTCTTACAGTAAGAAAAAAAAACAACGGACTATTACTAGATTCATAAATGCTGTTTATGTTTTTGAGGTACCTTCTAAAGGTTCTGTAGTTTACTGAAATCATCAGCTACCAAATTATTAATACTTGATTATACAATTTTACATCCTGGAATTACGTTTGAAAAAAGCAGTCTAAATAATGTTGATGTTTAAGTAAGATCCCTCTTCGATTCCTCACTCAGAGAAGCAGATAGCTTACCTCTCTTGGAGGATGCATTTATTTTCTATTTTTATGGGTATAATCATTGAATCTCTTCCTTTGAGATGAAGGAAAGAAAAAAAAGATGAAAGAAAAGAAAAGAAAGTAGACAGCAATGCCTTCCTTTTTTTTTTTTTTTTTTTTTTTTTTTTTTTTTTTTTTTTTCCTAGTAACCAGTGGTTAGGACATTTACTTGGAAAGATTGAATTCTTTGCTTCACTGAGTCTTACTTTATGCATAGCAAAGCAAATTACACAAGAGAGAATGAGAAATGCCTGTCCCAGAAATACCTGCTGCCTGATTTTTAATGTGGTCTGTTGCAACATATTCTTACATTACATCTTGCAGAGGAGAGACCTGGTCCTAGGTTACCGTCTCAGGAAATTATTGCAAATTCTAAGCATTAGCAAACAAATTCTGTGCTATAGGAATTTGGATGTAACCTTCTCTTAATGTTTATTTTTGGAAAAAAAGACATGATTCTGAGCATGCCTATCAGCTCAGATTTGGCATTTGAATTTAGGAAAAATGCTGAAATACAAACTTAAATTTGAGCATTTAGGCTTATGACAACCAAGCTGGTGGCATAAAGGTCTAGAAAAAGAAATGTAGGCACTTAGGGGATAATATCAATCACTATCAATATGTTTAAACTGGGGGACCATGACCAGTCCTTGAATTTAGGAACAAATGGCACTTACTGCCTTGTATCCACCATACTTGGAGCTAGCTGTCTGTGCAACAGATTTGTCTTGATTTGTCTCTATACTCCTTTTGTGATTTTATCTTATTATAGATGGACAGATACCCAGATACTGTTGTGATGGTAATTCAGATGAACTGTGGCAGAGGAGGGAAGACAATGATGCTTTTGCAGTTGCGATAGGTGAATGCTGTCACAGCAGGCAAGCTGGCTCTTATGTTACGGGCAAATTTCTCTTTACAGGCATTTACTGATGGGCCATTTTTTAATTTTATTGGCAGCAGTTTTGATCTCTAAAATGCTTATTAGCTCCCAACTTTGGGAGACATTCTTTGTTTCACCTCCTCTAATTTAAGATGTCTAATTTCCTGTCAGTCACACTAGCCCGCAAGACAAAAGCACACTTAGATGTCTAAGTTTTAGATGCCTAACCTGGAGTAAATGCAATCTACTCCATTAAATCCTGAGTGCTCTGACAATCAGGTCCATGGGATCTCCATCTGCGCATTCAAAATAAACAAATCTCTTGGCCTTAATCTTTGTCTGCTAGACTTCGTCACTTGTAAAATGAGGAAAATAACACCCCTTCATCCCATAGGGGAAGGTTGAAAAGCAGTTCTGGCATCTGTCAACTTTTAAGTGCCTTCCTGTGCAACCTTAACATTCCTCCAACATGGTGTTGTGTGTAATAACAGGGATAAAATGTAGCTTTTCTTTCTGTAACAAGGACCTTGGAGTCAAACTTCTGCTGCTTGATGTCTGTCTCCTAGAGATTTGTTTGTAATTTCAAACTGCCTACAGTTCATCTCATAAGCTTGAAGTAAAAAACAGAGGGGTGAAAAAAGGAAAAAAAAAAAAATGCAGAGACTTATCACAGACTTGAATCTTTGCTCTGTGTACATATCTCCCCAGAGAATGTTTTCTGGATTTTTGAACTTGTCTTGAGATGCTATAAGCTTCTGCTCATTATGAATTTTTTTTTTTTTTTTTTTTCCTGAGCTTA
>VZSV01000040.1:2782313-2794022 GCA_013398735.1 Nothocercus julius
CAGGGCTGAGTAGAGGGGCAGGATCCCCTCCCTCGACCTGCTGCAGACGCTCCTCCTAATGCACCCCAGGATCCCATTGGCCTTCTTGGCCACGAGGGCACTGCTGCCTCATGGGCAACTTGTCATCCACCATGACACCCAGGTCCCTCTCTGCAGAGCTGCTCTCCAGCAGGTCGGTCCTCAGCCTGGACTGGTGACTTGGGTTATTCCTCCCCAGGTGCAGGACCCTGCACTTGGCCTTGTTGAACTTCATGAGGTTTCTCACCGCACACTTGTCCAGTCTGTCCAGGTCCCTCTGGATGGCAGCGCAGCCCTCTGGACTATCAGCTACTCCCCCCAGTTTGGTATCATCAGCAAACTTGCTGAGGGGGCACTCTGTGCCTTCATCCAGGTCACTGAACAGGACTGGACCGAGGACTGACCCCTGGGGGACACCGCTAACCACAGGCCTCCAACTAGACTCTGCACCGCTGATCACCACCCTCTGACCTCTGCCATCCAGGCAGTTGTTAATCCACCTCACCGTCCACTTACCTAACCCACTTTTCTGGAGCTTGTCAAGGAGGATGCTATGAGGGATGGTGTCAAAAGCCTTGCTGAAGATAGATGACATCCATTGCCCTCCCCTCATCTAGGATAACTCAGATTTTTTACTGTCTGATGGCTGGTTTAGTGCCATGTGAGATGAGCTGATGATCTCAAAGTTTTGGTGGATCAAATGTGACAACAGCTGGCAGTTAGGTCTGGAAGACAAAGATTTTGTAGCAAAAGAGCAAAATACCTTTTAATTTGCCAAGATCTGGATGGCTGGAAGAGAAAAAAGCTGATGGAAAATAGAGGAATACAAAAAACATAAACTGAAACATGGATAAAGGTTTTGATAGCGATAAACAATATTTTCCAGACTATTCATGTACCAGTATTCACGCAGAATTGTATACCTGTATGGGTGACAAATCTACATTAATCTAAAACAAGGGATAATTGTAAATATATGATGTCATGGAGAGGAAAAGCATAACAATATTTATTGCCATCTTAGATAATAGTCTATTCCTTCAGAGCCATAATGATTTTATTTATCTGATTGGAGATAGCTTTAAAGGTATGCTTTTCTGAAAGGCCTTGCTTAGCAATCAGTGTACCGTTAGGCCGCATAGAAAGCCGGATATTCACAGATTTAGGAATTTAAAACGGGTAAGTATTGCCATACCAGATCAGCAAATAGAAAAGAATAGATCCTGAAACTAAACCTGGCTTGTTACATCTCTTAAATATCCTTGCTGTATAGTTGTATAGCTGCAAAGAGAGGTTGATTTTTCAAGATAGTCAGCTCTGTACTCACCCCAGTGAAAGAACAACTGTTTAGGATTTGCAAAAAAAAAAAAAAAAAAATCCCAAAACAAACAAAATGAATAGTGCTAAGACACTAATTAAGTCTGTTTTCCAATTATGTTAATCAAAGTACAAAGAAAATGCAAATCTAGAAGTCTCCAGAAATTCTAACAGTTGTGGTGCAGCACCATGGTTGGTAGTCCCACAGTAGTACTTACAGAGTCCCCCAGGAGAATACCATATTAGTGGTTCACAAATGTGCATTAAATTAATCTGTTTGATCAGTAAGTGTTTGCTGTCTTTTGGTGAAAGGGGATTTATTTTGAACGAGATGACATGGGATTCAAAAATTGCAAAGTAATGCTGCCATTTGAGTCATGGAAGTAAAGTGAGTAAAAACCTGTCACTATTTGTAACACTAATACCATTCTTCAAGCCTCATGCCATCAGTCAGCAAGCTTCTCTTCATTTTAAGTAAGATATAAGTACACTTATAAGTAGTGCTATTTCAGCCCACTAGAAGTCTAAGAGGTCCCACTACAGCAGTATAACAGTCACAAGACTAGTGATGCAGCACTTTAGGAGTGCTTTGCCTGCCTAATCATATTATAAACATATTCATAGTAGTCCCATGGAAGTCCAGGACTGCTTTTGCAGTAAGGTACTTAAGCAGTACAAATGAAGCTCACTTTGTCACTAAGGAGAGGCTTTTTAACATTTTCTTTGGCACACGGGAATCCCCCTGCTACAAGTTTTCCATTATGTTTTTCCATACACAAACACCAACCACGTACTTTGTCAGATTGACCTTTGCTTGATATTAACAGAACAACAATAATACAAGCAAGCACAAAGGAAAGCATCCACAAGAAAGCATGCAAGTGTGAATATCTTTGTACTCTACTAAATGCAAGCACAGTCAAAACAGTACTAATCTCTGAGTAGAAAAAGGACATTCTTTTCATGTAAAAACAAAGATGGAAGAACAGGTTATTTCTTAGTCACATTCTAAACACCTCAGCTGAACCCCACTTACATCCATTTTAATGGATGTATGGTTTTAATGGTTTTAATGGTTTAGCAACTATGCTAAACCTGACTTATACTTTATTCATTTACAGTCTCAAGAGCTAAAGTTCTCTTAAGAAATCTTGTTTGGAGCAGAAAGAGAGAACCCATGGTCTATGTACCAAGGTCAAAACTCCTTTTCATTTTACTTAATCTCTTTATCCTTTTAGGGAATATAAAACTCAAGTTTAAAGGGACTTGGCTGCTAAGGATGCAGCAAAGCCTCACTGGTATAGTACATACAGGTCTCCTTTAGACACCCAAACTCTCAAACATTTTAAAGAAATGATATTAATTACTTTATTAGGTACTTGGCAGGATGAAAATAGGGTCCTTAATTTTAAAGTTTTTAGGGTCTTTAGTTTTCAAGTGAGCTCTTTAAAACTTGAAATCCAGCTGCTATAGGGTGATTTAAGTTTCCTTAATATCTTTCAGTGGTAGTGGTTAGCCCTAGATGCTCCAGATGTTTCCTCTGCTAATTATAGGGTACAACCTCTCCATTGGTTACTGCCGACTGTTGGTATGTGTTTGCATTTCAGGACATGGTCTAATAGCCATATTTATATTTCTTTAGATTTCATATATTTTTCATATCTGTAGAATGTTGTTCTAAGTATACATTACGTATGTGCATATTACTAAAAGTACAGAATGCTTACACACCTGTGTGCAAACTCAGCTATATATACTAGTAACATAAGGAACTTAAAAGGGTTATGTATTTCAAAGGTGGGGCACAAGTCATGCCTAAAATCAAGATTTTTAAAATTTCTTAAGTAAGGAATATTCTTGAATTCTTTTCTTTTTCCTTTACTTTTTTTTTTTTTTTTGGCAAGCCTTTTGCCTAATTGTTGAATTCTGTGAAAGCAGCCATTTACTCTTTGCAATACATTGCTAAGAAATGTCTTTCAGAGATGCTTTTCAACTTTATTCCCCGATTCTGCTTTTAATCCATATGACCAAACCTGGGCCATAGTTTTTTAGCACCTACTCCGTCATGAAAACTGCTATAGTGCTCAAATTCAGTAATCAAAGTGGGAAAATGGACATCTCTTCCATGCGAGTAATTGAAGATTCTTCACAGTCCCTCCTACATTGGAGGTATAAAAATCAACACTTTTTTTTGTTTGTTTGTTTTTTTCAAAAGGGCATGTCATGAGTCCTTTTGTATCCACTACAGTGTTCTTTTCTAGGAGAACGATGATTTCTTCTTAGTGGCTGGAAATCTTAAGGCAGACTAGGAAGGTAGAAGTTATAATAATTTAGTTTTATGAGTGCTTTTTCAGCAGCTTCCTTTATACACATATATTACAGCAGAATGTTTTTGGAATGCTTATTCCTTGTTGTCATATAATGACTCTTTTAAATATGTAGTAATATGAAGTTATCCTAGTGTGACTCCTTTTAGTACTTGGAAGTATCCTTGGGGGAGTATCACTGGATAAAGGTTGAAAGAATTATAGAAGTTAGAAATGGAAAAGCCACCTTCCCTCCTTTTTTTCCTTCTGTCACAGACTTTATGTTGATAGTCCAGCTGGATTTCCTCTCTCTCCCACGTAGATGAGACTCCAAAAATATTTTTCCACTCCAAATATTTTTCCACTCCAAAAAAAGGAGCACAGAAGTCCCTTATTTTTCCAGTATTTCCAAATCTTGTCTCTGAATTACAGGTCATAAAAACATAACTGATATAATGCATCAGAACTAATGTCCATGTAAGCAGTATCATATTTCTGAAAGTGACCTCTGCTGCTAAGGGAACAGTGTGGGAAAGAAGCTATCTCTTCAAAGATTTTTCCTCTGTGTACTATCACAGCTTTCTGCAGTCATCATTTTGGGGTCTCCTGAACTGGGGATAACAGTTTCATAACCACCAATGGACTAATCTTTTTTTTTTTTTTTTTTTTTTTTTTTTTTTTTTTTGTCCAGTGTCTTTCTGAATAAGGTTGGCTTTCTGCTTCATATTTATCCAGTGGTCCATCTTAACTATAAACTTGTTAACTCATTCATTGACTATGCTATGACAGAAACCAGTCTAAGTGGTCAGGAAGATGGTTTTATACCACCTCCCATCTTTATGCTATCTTTAAAAGTCATGACCTATGGCACTGAAGGACTGTTTCCGATACTCGAAGCCAACTCCTGTATGGTTTTGGACACACCATATATAGTAGTGCTCTCAGAACCTGGCTCACATTTGCTTTGTAAGAGACTACTTGGTGCACTACAAAAGAGACTCCAATAATAAATTAATATTCCTGCACTGTAAATGATTAGGGGTTCTGGATGTTGTAATGAAAAACGAATCTAAACTGTTTAACTACATAAATATATCCCAGTTCTGTGTATTACCATGTCCTTCTGAAAGTGGGATACTAAGAAAGTTATGCATTTACTCAAGAGGAATATGTACCACACACTTAAGAGAGTAACATGCTATTTTCTCTTTTGTTCTGTGTTCTTTCAGTCATGATTGGTAAAATTCTCTTTTCCTGTTTAATGATCACTGACCACTGTACTAATGGAGCAACAATATCTGTTCATGGCACTGCGAAAATCTCTTCCATGAGTGCAGTGCTATTTAGGCAGTCCTATACTTTATCTGTTTTAAGTCAGCATCCCATTGCACTTATCAATGTTGTTTTTCACCGGGAATGTTATTGCCCATTTGCTTGAGACTGTTTTAGAGTAGATAGTTCTGAATTAGGCTGTTTATTTTGCAGATTTATAACTTTACTGTTCACACAATTCCCCAGCCTTTGTGAAAAACAATCATCTATTTCTGCCCTTTTTTCCTGTCTTTTCACCATGTGTTGATACAGGAGATGATTACTCCCCTTATCCCAAGATGTTTTAGTTTCTTCAAGAGTTTTTTTGTGGGAGGAACTTTCAAAAATTTCGGAAATCCAAGCAGACAAAAATAACTGAACTATGCTTAGACATATGATCATTCAATGCCTCTTTGCTTGAAAAGAAGTCAAACGAGTGTTTACAGCTTTCCAGTGAACAAAAAGAGAAGTAGAAAGAGACAAAAGCTTTTCTTTTTGACCACTGCAAAATAATTAAATTATCATCACTTCAAGCTTGCTACATTATTATCTTCTTTGCATAATCAGCAATGACTTCCTAAAGTGCAACAGAAACATATTTGAACATAACCTTCTCTAACTGCGCGAATGTAATGCGATTCCATTTTGCTAAAGACGGTGAATTTCTGTACCCACTCTTTGGACTGCACTTGAATTAATCTTCCTAGCTTGGTGCAGCATCTGTAATAATATTAGAGCATAGCCCTAATTTAAAGACCGAGTATTCTGGAGTACTCTGGAGTACTCTGATTCGAAGTTCTTCACCTGACACACGGGACAATACTCGTTGCCCGTTGTGCTCTACGTACTAGATAGACTGTCAGATCACTCAGCGTAAGCTCTTTCCTTCACTGTCTGGGGGGTTGCCTACGAAAAATTTTAAACTCACAAAACATTTCTCTAATATAGTAAGGGACTAGCTCTAGTGTCCTGACTAGCCATTATCTTTCTCATTAAAATAATTATTGCGTCCAGTGTTGAATGTGAACTATTGTGTATTATGACTGTGCATTTGTCTACAAAGTCATTGCGCTCTTGGAAGCTATTGTAGCTCATTTCTATAGGAAACCTTTTTATTATCTTGACTGTTAAGGGGAGTAGGGAAGGAGGGAATTCTGTCTTTCCCATATTCTGCATTTATTAAACATCATCTGAAAGAAAGCATTTTAAACATATAAAAGCTTTTACATGCACTCTGCATCCAAGGGAACACATTTATCTTTTCTGCTACTTTAGCAGTATGTATGTGGTGATGGTATTTTAAAAATAGGTCAGAACCATTTGTAGCACTAACAAAGCCAGAACTGGTTCAGTGTGCTGAGAAAAAGCATCTTCCTTGTGCTTTCTTGCATTTTTTGGTTACAAACAGTTCTCTATGTATTTAGAAGTCTCCAAACTATATTTCTTCCTATACATGTTAGAACTTAAGATAAATATTTCAGATTGTTTTAATATCGAAGGCCTGGCACGCAGTTTGTACCATAACAAATTCACCATTTGCTGGGCAAATTTGCTACGTTGTGCGTTGTGCTTAATTAATTAAATTAAATAACCATGACAATCTCTCCTGGTCATAAATTGATTATCTCTCTTTTGCAATATTTTCTATCTCAATTTTGGGGGGTTGAACCAATTTTTTAAGGTTAAATATATTTTCATATCCTCCCCTTCTGAATAAAGCTGGTTCTGGGTATGTAAGAATGAATCTCCAACTTTCCATTTCTACAAATCCTTCGTCAAATTTCTCAAATTTCCAGATAATGCCTTTTTTTTTTTTTTCCTCCTATTTATGTCTATGTATTTTATTCACTTTCTGCACTTTCTGGGATTGTATCTCACTGAGACTAGGCTTACGTTCTTGCAATACATTTAAACCAATGAAGCCATTAAAACTGGCTGATGCTCCATGCTCTGCAACAGTGCAGTGTATTTATGAAACAGTGCAGTTATATTTATGAAAATATAACACGATTTTTTTAGAGCCAAGCAAACTGAAAAAAAACTTTCTCAGGCTGTCTTAGGGTACAAATGCAAATATCCAGTTTGAGATTTTCATCCAGTTAAGATGAAAACTGGGGGACACTATTTGTACATTTACAAATGATACTAAAACTTAGTTCCTGTGGGAATGGAAGATCACAGAAAGATTAAAAAATATGGCCGTGTGTGTGTTGTAATGACCGTTACAATGCCAGGTAACTATGTATTACAATGTATACTTGTAATGCCTCCTTGAATCTAGATTTTTCCAAAATTATTTTCTCTTTGAGGTACTAGCCTCTCTTGCCAACTTAACTTTGGTCACAGGAAGGCCAAATATGGATGAAAAATCAGTGATAAAAATCAATGACTAAAATAATTTTTATAATTATTTCACAAATAGTTTAAATAAAGTATTTAAAATGAATACTTTAAAATACTGTTTAAAAAAGCAAGTATTTAAAATAAATAATGTGGACATTATACACAGCATGTATGTGCAATTCATGTGTAATCCCGCAAATACAGTGCAAATTATTCTTTAAATTGAATCACAAGAAGATTTTTTAAAATTGAATCATATGAGTGTGTGATTGAAATAAGCTTCAAAGATTAGTGGGTTGAGATTCTTGCACTGAGGCAGGCTCAAATATATCTCTAATGATTTTCATGTATATTATGAAAAAAAAAATCCATACAAATCCATTTCAAATTAAATCAGAAATTATGACAGCAACTATTTTATTGCCTGACTGAGCTGCCCCTATTCTGCTAAAATGATGGAAAATACCATGTAAGTACTTAGAAACAGTGTGTAGGAGTATATAACTAAGTTTTAAGAGCAGTGTCTTTTCCTAAAGTACAGAAAATATTTTTTCAAGTTTCTTGAGCAACTGATTAGAAATTAAAGAGACAGGAATTTTTTTTTTTCTTCTTCTACTTTATGAGAAAAATAACTTCTAAGAATATTTAAAAGTTTAACTTAATTAATAATGAAAAATCCCCAAATGACATTTTTCAATTCAGTTTTTATTTTCATTCAAATTCAACATAAGTAAAACAAAGTATAAGACTGAATTAAATTTTATGGGATATTGATAAAGTAAACCCTCATAGTTAGCCAATAGCAACAAATTTTCTATAGGGCAATCATTAAGACATAATAGGGTAGGATTTATTTTATTCAAACCTTATTTAAATGCTCATATGTAAAAGTTGTCAATAATGAGAAACAAGTGCTTTCAAGGGATAGTTAATCTGATCTATACTAGACATCCTTTTGAATCTCATTTTGAATCCTATGTTGAGTTTACAGGACGAGCTTGGATTTAAACACTCATTTTTTTGAATGTTGTCGTTAACTGAGATGAAGCCTGCCTAACAGATGGTTATTGATATCCAAGGTTCGGAGGCCTGCAGTTTTAGATCTGCATCTGACATCCCAGGATAGTGTGGTTCCCTGGTAAAAATGGGGAGCAGTAGCAAAATTGCTTTGTATCTGCCCTTTCAGCTATTGAAAAGTAATTTTCAGAGCTCTTCCATCCTCTTGTGGTGGGATAATAAAATGGAATCGTGGATTCTCTTCCTCTTCTTCTTGAGATCTGTAATTTAGCTCACTCTCAGGCTCTGTTTGTGGAAAGATATTTTCTTTCTTTTTTTCTTTTCTTTTCTCTCTTTTTTTTTTTTTTTTTAAATATTGTTATCTGTTGTATTGAGAATAAATGTTACTACATAATAACCAAAAGGAACTTTTAAGGAACTTTTCTTGCCTCCCTTCAATGTAACTGATTAATCATAGCCACAGAAAGGAAAGATAGATTTACCTCTTCTTAAAACTGAGACTTATGACAGCCGAGGCAAGACTTGACTCTTGAGCCAAGCAGGCTTCCTGAGCCAAGTGGGTTTTAAAATATATTGGGCACAGGGGAACAAGCTGACACTAGCAAGAGTTAATTCCTGAAATCTATAGCTCCTACAACATGTCTTGCTAACCCATATAGCACGTTTGCACACTTGAATGGACACTTTCTGATGGTTGACAGAATCTAACACCTTTTTTCCTTTGACTGTTCATTGTTATTAGACTGGTTATTTCATGTGTCTGTGAGCACTTCCATTAAATCTTTTTTTTTTTTTTGTCTCCTTCTTGGAAAATAATTACTCAGTTGATATAACAGTGTTCATAAAATATTAAGTCTAATGAAATAAAGGTAACTAGTTTCCACTGTTACTTAGTCACAGTTAAAAGGCCCAAAACAAAAAGTATTTTACAGAAAGACTGAGGGTCTTTTTCAGAAGCTCGGTTTCTGTGATCCGTATTTGTGTTTCTACTGGATCACTGTTGAGCAGATTCAGTAGATCCATTAGAAATATTCCAGTTATGTACAATACTGGGAATCTAGCCAACTGCTCCTATAAATATTTGTTCAATACAGTGAGTGAATCTCTGTGTGGGTAAAGACCAAGGAATATGCTCAGAAATTGGTTACAGAATTGTGGAAAAGAAGACTGGGAAGAGTCTCCTGACGCAAAATAAAGTGTATTTGTAATGTGTCCTTGTGACAAGAAGTGTAAGAAGCAAAAATTTACAAAAGAAATGCAGACTTTTAGAGAAAAAAAAAAAACATTCTTACTTTAGTTTTTGTTTTTAATTAGTCTATAGAATTCAATAGGAAATTAAATTGTCATTATGAATTTGTCTACTAATCAAATGGAAAAGCTATATGTTTTTCACTCAACTCTACAAAGTCATTCTACAGAGGAAAGTTTATTCGTAATTTTACTGATGATTTTGCTCTTATATATATAGAACTGAAAACAATAATCAATTTTATTCTTTTTTTATCACGAATGTTTTTACTCATCGCCATAACACTGTTTCTAAGATTTGGGTAGAAAATGACTTATGTGTAAAGGGAAAATGTCTCTAAGAATGCTAATAATTGTTTGTAATTCATTTCAGAATTTTATTATTCTGTTATTCTTTTAACAATAAAAAGTGGTCCTTGTTATTGAAAGGAAAATGTTGACATCATTTGCCATTAGTCAGAAGTGTAACTTCATTAAAGCAGAAGGCTGTATAATCCCTACAGGAGCTCTCTGCAGGAAATACTTTATTCTTACTTAACATATCTGTGAATTCTATCAGCATTAGTGTCTTTCACGATGTTTGTTTCTTCTAAATATTTATGAAGGACTGTCCAGTGACCTGCTTAGCATCTCCAGGTTTATTCTGCCTTAACAGTCTTTCAAGTAGAGCACAATCAGAAAACTCATTCTCCCTCAACAGCAGCGATCAATATGGCAGAGGGCAAGGAAATATCTGCAGAAAGAGATTCTATTAATAAAATGGAAGAAACAAAATAAAGCCTTAGACAGGGCTACTACTCTCAAAAAAGCCCAAACACCTAAGAGATAATAAGGTCTCCCCTTTATTAATCTTTGTGTAACCGGATCATTGCTTCACAACTATGCCACAAAAATTCTCAGAAGCAAAAAATTATTGTACTTGTTATAATGAATTTGGAGAGCTTCTGAGATCAGAGAAAGAGTGTTCCGATGGCTTATTGATGTTAACAATTAATTATTTAAAAGTTTGTATTAATTTATCTAGGATCATAAAGTTTGATTTTTATAGCTGTTTTTTATCTTAACTAATTTTAATGTGTTTTTGCAGCCCTTTATGAAACTTATTGAAATAAAGTTCATTGGTCACTGTTAGGTTACTGGCTTATCTTCCTAAAAGTTCTGCCACAAATTTCCAGATATTTAGATGTGGTAGACAGTGATTGAAAATGTTGATGTAATAGTAAGGTAGGTCTTTATAATTTCTCTCTATCAAGATATCAAATTTCTGGTGCTTGATCACATTGTTACCTACTCTGCCAGATTTCATAATCTTCATATGCTGATGGGAATAGTAGATATTCCTGTAGAAACTACTTCATCCTCTTGTTTGATTATGTTTTTTGTTGTTATTTGCTTTTAACTTTCATCATGAACAGCAATTTTCATCAGCATAGACACTTATCCTTAGAAAATTTCACGTAAAAATACAGATTGATCAAAATTCAGATAACATGTTTTTAAAGATAATAGCTATATGTCATCTATCATTTGAATGGAATTTATCATATTTATTGGCACCATATTGTCCAATGCAGTGTGCATTTCACATATATTTCTTGCAGAACTTAGTTTTAATTTCACAGACTAACTCATAGAAAAGTAGAAATAACATCTTTTGAGAAATATTTTCCCCTGCATATAGTGGCTTCTTGCCCGGAAGTTGTGAATTTACTCCACAGTTAAGTCTTTGTCTGGATTTTAAACTCCTACTGTCTTATGGCCTTGTATAGATAAATTACAAGCCTTATATATTTTGCATGGGAGAAACATCCTTTTTTTCAGTGATAAAATATGTTTTTCTTCTTCCCAAATTCTGACTTTGCAATTTGACTCTTTATGTGCATAGAAGGTCTAGATTAATTATGTTAGATGTAAATTAAAGAATTAAAGTTTTTTTTTTCTTGTCTAAGGCTTCTTTTGTCTGGAGATTAAATAAAAACTTGCATTTTTTACAGTACTAATTAAATTTTTTTTTATATAATGGTCTATTCAATATATTTTAATATAATAAAGTTGAGATTGCATTACATTAATAGAGCCAGTCACATACATAAAAAAATTTATTTAGGATAACAATAATCACATATTACTTAAAAAAAAAAAAAAAAAA
>VZSV01000040.1:2794127-2917917 GCA_013398735.1 Nothocercus julius
AAAGAAAAAGCTGTTTGCTAGAGGAAAGCTCTGCTGTTCTTGCTGTTCTTTCCACCTGCTCCAGGACATAAACTTCCAGTTTCTGTTTATCAACTCCAGCTATCAGTTATTTGAATCAGTCCAATTAGCTAATCCATCAAAACGTTAAATGTAGTAACACAGAACATTTTCTTTTAACGTGTTCACTTGACTCATTACACAACTGCTCAGTTTCTAGAAGATGCATGAGGGGGAAGAGAGCTGCACGAGAAGGTGGTTGGGGTGAAAGAACATAGGAGACATTTTTACTACCATCCTGTAGCTAGGTAAGGTTTAAGCTAAACGGGAAACCCTATCTAAACAAGCTTAGACACGTGACAAGCAGAAATATAAAATTAGCGTCTTACTTATGATTAAAATCTATAACAGGAAAACTAGTCACTCTAATTTACCCTCATAAATATCTCATAGACCTTTTGAAAATTGCTCATTTTACCTGGCTCACTATGAAGCTGAAAGATGAAAGTTAAGGTCCAGTACCTTAATGTTCCTTAAATCTTTGACAATACCTCTAATGCCTGCTATGTTAAAAGAAGATTGGGGTGCTAGTTAAGTGCCAATGCACAGGGGAGCTGATACCCATTGGATGATCAACACGGCTTCCTGTGGTAATCTTCATTTTTTTTCCTGTCTCCCAGCCAGGTATTGACCACCTTTCATGCTGTTTAGCTTGTAAAAGCTGACAAGATCACAGCCCAAGGTTGTATGGCTGAACTTCATTTAAATCCTGCAGACTTGAGATGATGCTAGAGAGGAGCCAACAAGTCGCTCTAGCAGAAGCCCATAATACGTTTTACACCTCTGAGAAGCAGCATGCTGACTGAAACACAGTTATCAAAGTTTATGAGGAAGGATAATGTGACATGGTTGAGTGAATCCAAAATAGCAATAATAGTTCTTCCACATTAACAATTACATTTATGTATGTTTAGGACTTAATACTTTCTGTACATGTACTGTTCACAAGTAGTGATGAGAAATTATCATTTGGAGTGGCTAAAATCAAATTTGGTATAGAGTATGTTTGCAAGGATACACAAAGGTATTTGGATAAGAAAAAAAAATCACTGTAGTGCCCAGTTCTGATAGTAAAATACACATCCTTAAGTAGCTAATATTTTTATATAACTCACGAGAAGAGTTAGGTGCTGAAAGGCATTGAAAAGAATACTGAGAAGCTGGCATATCGAGTAACACCCTTAATGTTTTTGTTAAAGAATGAAAAATTCTTTCTGTCTACAGGTGACATAGTGGAAAAAGATGAGATAGTGAGGAAAAAAAACAAAAAGGAAAAAAAAAGACTGCTCAGCTTATTCTGGTTTTACCTAGTCTGAAATAATTTAATATTTTTCAAATAAATGTGAAAAACTGGGTAAGACAATTACAAAAGTAGTGACAAGCAACGCTGGATGATTAGTGTAAATAACAGAGAAAGGATTAGAATATAGCTACTGGCTACTAAATAAATTGTAAAAAATGCATACATTTTCTATCCCAGGGGTTGTACTTATATACATTTGTGAACATTTTCAGTGGAGGGACTGTTTTAATAAGATATAGCACTTAATAAAAGATAGTAGACTGCTTGAAAAAATTGGAAACTGAGGCAAAAGTGATTATTACTGCAATATCAAATGTGGCTTATGCGATGTTTTAAGTGTTCTAAGGTTGTTTACTAGACTGAATTTTTCAGGTGCCACAGGCAGGAGCTCTATGCAGTTAGAATATACTGTAGACTGTACATTATAGAACTACTTAGAATCAGGGATTAGGTGCATGGAAAATATTCCATGTCAAAATATTTAGGCATCTACTCCACAATGTGTTGACGAACTAGGAGGAAAATCTCTGCAAGTTATAGTAGCATGTGGAAAAATCACATTCAATTATTAGAAATATTCAACTATTAGAAATAAGAAAGCCTGTATTTTAGAGTTATTGGATTTCAAACTATTCAAACTATTAACAACTCATAGGAAAATAGCACTGTGTATTTACTTTGCAAGTGACTATTATGATACGTATATAAATATTCTTCATCACACAAGTCATATTTTGTGCTGCAGCAGGGAAAGATGCTGAAGTACAAAAGAATAAGTAATAACATGGGGGACAGATAATATGAGAGAATGTAGTATAGATTAAATGTAAAATAGTGCACCAAATTGTGCATTACACCTGATCTGGGCCTTGCTACTTCAGATATTTTGCATCTGAAAAAGATCCCTCTTTCAGAATTTCTCATCAGCTGTGTACTAAGGCATGAAGTGTTCCACTTAATACCACAGCTTACACAGACAAACATGTTTGATTTTGATGAATTCTGTTCTTGCTTTTTGATGAATACTATTGAGACAGCTCATTAAAAACTAGTTCTTTTTTTTTTCACTTTGGTCACATTACTATCTAGAACAAAGTCAGACTGCTTTGCAAAAGAAAGTTATGTAATGACTTGGATTTCACCTCTGCTTATTAAAATAACATCACAGCTATGTGCTGTTTTTTCGTAAGAAGAGGATTGATATAGCCAGGACAGCCAGGACTGTCTAAAAGATATTGTCAGAAGTTCCACTAGAAACTTTCTGCCAACTTTAGGCAATCAGAGATCTAGAGGATTTTAAACAGTCTGTATGTCTCCAAGGCTGCATATGTATGCACAAAGCAACGTCAAGGAGGCTAAATCCAGTAGCACAATGGGTGAGGCTGCTGCAGCTCCATGCCCAGGTCCAACCAACAGATTTACGATTTACAACACATTGACATGTAGCTGTCTACAGAATTTGGTGTGGACAGACACCTGCAGTACTCACACAAACAAGCAGCACCTGAGGTCTCATATGTGGCTGATCACGAGGAAGGTTGGTTAGTGGGACATACATCTATGTATACATAATGTGGTACTGTCTCTCAGCCCCGCAGTCAGGCTGAGACACCCGGTCCAGTAGCTGCCCCTGCATCCCTCATCCCCCCAGCTGTTGTCACCTGGATATATGAGTCCCTGAGGACCACAGCCTCATTCCAGTTACAGGTACTGATCCTCTTACACACATGCACGTACCCACATATGCACCAGAAGCGGATACACAAACAGGTATCAGTCAATGCCCAAACTCTACATTGTTGGCCAGGACTACCCTAGTTGCTCCAGTAGCCAAACCCACCATGGTCTCACCCTTACAGACTCACACACTCCTGGATCCCAGGTGACTTCACCTACTCATATGCTAGTCCAGCTTGCATTTACATACTCACTAGTAAACCCTCACTCGCTCCAGTGTTGGCACTTCAAATTCTTTAAATATAATTTTCTATTTGAAAATTCATATCCACTGATTCATCCGAATTTCCATTTTGTTTGAAGGACTGAATGCAGTGACTACTGCTAAATTATTTTGGAGGTTCAATATGTGACAGGACATGAATGGCAGAAAGTTAAAATGTGAGGTGGTAAAATATTGTTGTCCAGATTCCAATTTCATCCTAGTAGAAAATCTTTTCCTTAGTGGAATCATCTTCCAAATATATTGCTGAAAGTGTGTTCTTATATTAAACCGGTGTTTAAGGTACTTGATCATCAAACATTTAGCCTCTGAAAGCTATCCTCAGCTGAATACTATGTGTTTTAACAATCTAACTTAACCAAGATGTGTAGGTATTGAAGTGCTCAACACACTTAAAGGAGAATTATAAATGTACTTAGGGACGTAAGAACAAGAAGGTGAGACTAAAACAGCTGGTGGTCTATGCTTCAGTTCCAAATATTAGTCAAGCAAGAATGTTTTTGAGAAAGTTAAATACCAAATATTTGAAAACCAATTTATAAATGTTTTAATCTGCTTTTACAACTTCTGCTTTCAGGCAGAAATAGAAATGGTAGTGCTAAATACTGCTAGCAGTTATGTGCTCGCAATATTGCTAAGCCTGTGAAAAGGTAGCATAATCAGGATCTCACAAGCACAACTCTTTTTGCATGATTACGGATCAGGTTTTGCAGGTGATTTTGCAAATGATTTAGAGAACTGTAGTTTCTTTTACTTTTCTACTGAAATGGAATTTATCAAGATTTGTCAACATCTGTATTAAATACTTGCGTGACAGTAGCTCTTTCTCATTTCCAGCCTAGGAAGAGACTGGTTTACTGTGTTGACAGGATTTCTGGTCTGTTTGTTCCTCTGTTCATTTATTTGTTTAGGTATAGCTGAGGATGGATAGGCTTTGAATTGGTCTGTAACAAGGAAGCGAGTGAAGAGGTGAGGTTTAACACTGACTTTGCCTTTGCTGAAGGGTCCCTAGTGTGAAGATTTCCTTTGCAATATGCTATTTTACTGCTCCAATGTAAAGCAGGATATTATGGACCAGGAGAAGACATAATATCTTAAATAGGTTAGTCACAGAAGTCTTTGAGTTGTTCTATATAATTATTTAAGAGCAAGTGAGGGGTTAGTGGTGACCTACACAGCTAAAAGAATTCTCATATTTATTTGTAAGTTGTTTGTAAGCAATTCAATTTGTGTCTTGGTTGCTAGATGGAAGCTAAAATAGTTAAGGCTAAATGGTGTGCCTAGATCTGTATCCAGAAGCACAGACTACAATAAGCCCTTAAGAATGTAAGGGGCAGATATAGTAAATTTGTCTTTTTATTACAGTCATTGGTGCAACATCTTGCAGCATTAAGGAAACGAAAGAAGACTACAAGGCTGTAAAAGAACTTAATAATGACTTCAGCAGTAGGCATTGTCATAGAGAAAAAGGTCTCTTTCAATTATTTTTTCTTACATGCATCTATGGCTGCTATAGTTACAGACTATCCTGCTGATCTGAGATAGTAGCTGTAGTCCATATTTGAAATCAAGGAGCATGGTGTTTGTGTCATATCTTCACATCTCCAAGTTCTCCCTGTTAGTCTTCTCTTGACTAATTTGAAGGGTTTTGATACTTTAAAGAACAGTTGTCCATACCCAATCATATTTAATACTGAGGGAGAAAAAAAGCCACAGAAATTCAAATCCCATTTTACAATTAGCTGGGGGAATCACAGAAATATTTGGTGGTGAAAAGTATTTCACGTAGTGCAATATTATTACACAAGCATTACTTCCCTTATCCCTTGCTCATGGACAAAAGTAATCACCTACTAAAGATCATGTAGTTCTCTGTTTCTCTCATATAAGTCTACTCATCCAAGATTTTAACGACTGATCTGTTGTTTTTGTTAGTTTCTCAGGTTTTGTTAGTTTCTCTTGATAGTAAAGGAAGACCAGATATCAATACCACATTATATTAAAGAATGACTCCACTAACACACAAGAGTCAAAATTAATGGCCATCCCATGGGATTCTTTCACTGTAAGAGACATTGAAAATTTTCACTTGAATTCTTATGTAGTCTCACATAATTTGCTATCAAATACACTACATTATAAATTATGCTTTTGTAAAAGGAGAATGTCCTGTTCGTCAGAAAGCATGAGCTAGCCCATTTTAATTTTCATATCAGTAGCTTTTGCTTTTTATGTGAAAGTGTCAAGCTAAATCTTCCACTGAAGATGGTATTTCAGGCTATAAATACTGAAAAATTTATATATACTGTATGTAATTTCATAGTAATATGGATCTACTTATACATACACTTATGCAAATGAAAATATAGATAATCAATAGAAGTTCCAAATAACTGAAACATGTAACCTTAGTCTCAATTTAGTCAATCTTTAAATATACAACCCAGAAATTTCAGTCAGTGGGACTATATCATATAACCTTAAACGAATCAAAGTCTCTCTTAGGATATATTTTCTGTTGTAAGTTTTAAAGAAGATCAAATAGGGTCACTAAATAGAGATTCATAAAGTATTTTGTTTGAAATGAAACTTTGCTGGAAGCTATAATAATGATGAATGGATTCCAAGCTGAGTGTTAACTAAGTTCAAGAGAACTTGACACAAACATTTTCAAGATTTGTTATAACTTTACAGATTGATAGGATTAACTTATTTATCTATTCACTTGATAATTTTGGTGTTTCATTTAATATTGTGATCTTTTTTGTCCTTTAAAAGGGTAAAACAAATAGCATTTAAGAGGGTGTAATAATTATATAAAAACTTGATAATCTTAAATATAAAGTGTTATTCTTCAAAATTCAGAAGTTAGTATTATATTTATACTCTTTTTTTAAACTTTGCTCCCCAGTAATAAGCTGCATTCAATAAAATCTGTATAAAATTTCTGGTTTTTTTTTTTTTTTTGTCATTCTAATTAAAAAAGAAAAGGAAAATAAGACAGGTCACTGAGTGTTTGTTCATTCAGCTCTTGAATGGAGGCTATTGTTTGTTATGTGTCAGTCTTTTGAGGATTCCAGAGCCATTTGGCACAGTCCGAATAAGTGACCCTTACATTATCTCCACACTATTGATGTTCTTCATGGAATCATAGGCTTTGTGAGGAAACTAAGCAATGTTTAAGTGTGCACAGAAGTTTCTTGCAGAATGGTTTTAAACTGAAAAATCTTTATCACAAATGATTTATTTGTATTCAGTCTTCCATGCTAGTTAGATCTGCGGAAGGTCAGGTATTTTGGATCCATAATTTGTGAAGAGAGTCACAGTCATATTAATTTGTTCTTGATTTTTTCTTTTTTTTCTTTGACATTGAAGTCCCGCTTTAGCTAATGAACCTTGGCCTGGACCACTCATTTGGACTAGAAGACTGAATAATGGTGTTAGTACAAAGAGCAGTATCTTCTAACAACCATAGGCAGTCCCAATTGTTTATTAATGGAAGATACACTGAGGGAATTTCACTCATTTTAATTAAAAAAAAATGTAAAAATAATGTGAAATAAGGTAAAAGATAATTTATGTTGCTGCTGAAAAATATATGGACTTTATAAACCTATTAATTTTCAATTATCGATTTTAATTTATGATATAAAATCATCAATCCTTCACATAATTGTCACTGTCTGTGTAGACACAAACTCTGTGCCACACTGTATATGTGGCATATATAGAAAGTTAATTTAGGGAGGAGAAAAAGGAAGAAAATGGAAGTCAATATTCAGCTCTACTGATGGATTGAGCTGCACCATTTGGATTGTGTTTTGGATGTAAGGGGGCCCTTCCATGGCACTCATGAAACTTACGTGGCTCAGCACTTTCAAGCATCTTTTAGCCCTGAAAGGAGTCCTTAAGCTTTACAATCCTGTTAAAGCCTTCATTTTCCACTCAGATTAACCTTTATACTTTGAATCTTAGGGGTATTCAACCTCACTTGAAAGCAGGCTGTGGAAGTTAAGGAAAGTTAGAGACAGGAGTTCATCGTTTTGAGGTTTGGCTATTTTTTTAACATGTGGGGGAGAAATAAACCTCTCTCTCGGAGCTCTACAAATAAATATGCCTCATTCTAAGGAAGAGACATAAACTATCAAATGCAATGAAATGTTTTTGTTAAATAATAAGCAACAGAAGCATAAAGAAATAAATATTTTTCATAGAGGTAAAATATATACAACTATAAAATCATAAATATACTGGAGAATTATAATATGAATTTGTAAATTGTATGCAAATAGCTTGAAACCAGATCTACAAAGACATAAATAAAGCAACAAGACTGAAAGGTTTATATGTTGGCTTGTTTATAGAGTAGCACAAACATTTTTCTTTTTTAATTGGCAATTAATTTTCAGCAGCCATCTAGGTACTTTCATGTCAAATTACTTTCCCTATACTAAACAAGATTAGGCATCCAAGCAGCAAAGCACTTATGTGAAAAGTGAGAAACTGACTGTCAAGTAGATATTTTCCACATATAACCAATTAAAATGTTTCTTTTGTGATGAATGGATGTTGTAATTCGACACCTTGTGTTTTCACTTTGGTCTGTACACCTGCATAACTTTCTAGCTCTTAGGCCGAATATAGAAAAAGGCAATACTGAATTCTCTTGTTGTTTCTCTTGCTCTTTAACTCCAGGACAAATGTACTCTACAAGCAGGTATTATTGAGATCTGAGTTATAAATAATATATCTAACCAGTAAAACTGCCCATACATATTTTAGCTCAGATGAATACCCATAATACAGTGGATGAATGTAAGCTTTTTAGCAGGTCATTGCTTTGATGACTCTTTTCTTTTTGCCTGATTTTAATATTTCTTTCAAGATACCTCTACGTTTAGAAGCAAGACCACTGACACATAAGGTACAAAGTAATGTATTATTGATACTCTTCAAATGAATGACATAAAAAGGAAAATATTGATTTTAAAAAGATGTCTCATTTTTCTTACTTCGCAGAAGACTGATGCAGGTTCATGTAGCTATCAATATTATTTGAATTAATGCATATTCCTTACTATTGATTGTTTTAACAATGATTGTCATAACTGATTTATGGGCACTTACGCATGTTAAATTTTTAAAAAGGCAAATATCAGATTTGTATATATAGATGGATTGACTTGAATAAACAAGATTGCTAAATGTTAATAACACAGCGTTTGATAGAATTTGCATTATAATACATTATGTACAGTGCTTTGTTTTTAAAGTGCTAGTGAAAAACCCAAAAGATTTATTGGAGATATTTTATTGAAGGATAGATTCTGCCACTTTTATTCCTTGTATTTTATTCAATGAGTTGCTCCTTTGATCTGAACAGGGCTAATTGCAAGAGAAAAAAAAAAAGCCAAACATACCCTAAAATCAATTAAAACATATGCATTGCCTTCAGTGGGCTTTAGATCAGTCCCAAGGATAGTCACTACTCAAGGAAAATGGTGGGGGGGAGGAAACCAAAACTCAAGGGATGTGACTGTCTTTAATAGGGAGATAAACCTAGATCAAAATAAATTATTGGAACAAAGTGGCTGAGATGTGCATAGGGAAAATATGAGACAGAGAGAGAAAATTATTTGTTTCAAAAGAAATAACTTGAATTATAGAAAGGAATTCTGGACACCATAAGACACTGACTTAAACACATGGTTTGATACAGTGAATAAAGTCGTAGAAACATCCAGAGGGTCTCTCTTTTTCTTATTGTATGTACATCTAAAAGATTAGTATTGGCTGAAGAGGTTAGGTTGCAGAGCCTCTACCACCAGGCAACAATGCTAGAAGGACAATTCATCTGGGTTGCTGCCCATTGATGGGAATGGGAAGCAAAGGTGATAAGCCTTTGTGTAGATAAGACTCTGTGTATTTAATTCTATGTATGCATTTAATTTTGTATTAAATGAATTCCAGACAAGGTAGGATTCTGAGAGGGTGCATTAACAACCCAGTAAGTGAAACTGTCTGAATTCTGTTCTCAGAGAAATTAGAGATGACCACGGTCTTGGTCAGAATTTGGCAAAGGAGCCTGCTGTGTGTCCAGCTAGGCAGTTTTGCCTGGATAGTAATCACATTCACGTAACGCAAGTTACAAATTCTCTTTCAGAGAAAAACTTGAGTTCAAGCACAGGAAGATTTGAAGAATATTCCATCCATATAAACACTAACTGAGAAAACCATTTTCGATCTTATCATTAAGCATATGAGCAATCCTTCTGACTTAACTATATCAGTTTGTGGTTAAAGACAATCAGGTGCTATTTTTCTTTTTTCAGTAAAAATGGTCCTACAGACTATTCGATCATGAAGAAGACCTACTTGAACATGGAACAGAAGCATATAACTTTACAGCTATTCATTACTGAAATGATAATCCCTTAACCCTTAAACTTTAGGGTCTATTATCCTAAAATCACATGTGACCTGATTGTAAATATTTTAATTGAAGATATTATCACACAAAATGTCCAAACTCCACTTTTATGTGAAAAATATTTGGATTTCTCTATTTGCTACTTTCTCTACTAATAAAAATTACAGTATTTCTAAGATGTAAGGATTTTACATAGAAAGCTTACTTCCTTTATTACAGTTCCTGTAAAGTAGCTGACATCTGATATTCCTTGCAGTGCTTTGAGCTCTGTCACTCTTTAATGTCTCAGATGTAGACTGGATAGATTGCAAACCACTATATAATTATTTTTGATTCACAACTTATTTGCTATGTAATTGCTCAGTAAATACAATATAATTGCAAGAAAATCACATCCTTATTTATCTCTTCAAAAATCAAGTTATTCTGCAGCTATGACTGTTAGAGACATACGAGTAACAGTATAAATACTAAAACATTTATTATATAATTAAAAAAAAGTTTTATTTCTTACAAAAACACACTCCCAAAAAGCACAGTGTCACCTTAGCTCTGGCACTTTCACAACACCTTATTCTATGTTTAAGAATATTACAGTTTCTGTCTTATGTGCATACAGGTATTTCGTCACACAAGAGATAAACATGCTCTGGCTGCATCCTAACTCTGCATCCTAACACTATATTTCTTGAGACCCAAGTGTATTTTCCTTGTGCTTCTTTGTTTTTTTGGTCTGTATTTTTAACCAGATTCCATACAAAGTAGCTGCTGAGGTACTGATAGGATGGCATCCACAGACTGCTCTTTGCCCTTGCGGCCAAGAAGGCCAACGGGATCCCAGCCTGCATGAGGAGGAGCGTTGTCAGCAGGTGGAGGGGGTGGATCCTGCCCCTCTGCTCAGCTCTGGTGAGGCCACACCTGGAGCACTGGGTGCAGTTCTGGGCTCCCCAGGACAAGAGGGATGTGGAACTTCTTGAGAGGGTCCAGCATAGAGCGACAAAGGTGATTAGGGGCCTATTGTACAAGGAAAGAGTAAGTAACCTGGGCCTCTTTAGCCTGGAGAAGAGAAGATTGAGAGGAGATCTGATCAATATGTAAAAGTACCTGAGGGGAGAATGTAGGGACGATGGGGCCAAACTCTTCCCAGTAGTGGCCAGTGATAGGACAAGGGGTAACGGGTGCAAATTGAAACACAGGCAGTTCCACCTTCATGTGAGGAAGAACTTCTTTACTGTGAGGGTGACAGAGCCCTGGAAGAGGCTGCCCAGAGAGGTTGTGGAGTCTCCTTCTCTGGAGATCTTCAAAAGAATATCTGGATGTGACCCTGTGCCACATGCTCTAGGTGTCCCTGCTTGAGCAGTGGGGTTGGATTAGATGATCTCTGGAGGTCCCTTCCAACCTCAACCATTCTCTGTTTCTGTGATTCTGTGATTCAGTCTGGGCAGACAAGGGAATGGGATGCAAGGGTGTACAAAAAGGTTTAGATGTAACCCATACGACTTTGATAACAGTGCAACTTAACTATCGGTCTGTAAAATGGAGACGAAGATATTTTGCCCTCTTCAGAACAAAAAGTCAAGTCACAAGAGGAAGATTGCTGTTATCCTATCAGGTCCACCTACTAACAATTTAGATGTATACAAAGGCCTTTTGCTTTTATGTGCTAATGCTCTAGTAGAGTCCTGAGTGGCTGCAGTAATGGAAAACAGGCAAATCTCAGCAAGGGAGACTTCAGTATACCAACCGAAGCAATCTAATTCTTACACATTGCATACTTTTATTGCTGTCATGTAAAATGTCATACAAAAATTACAAATCCATTACTGCCAGAATTACTATCATGACACAAAATATGCTGCAGATTAAGCTGGTTTATACCTTCTCTCTGGAGCACATTTTCTCCCATTAGTCACAGGAACTGAGAATTTGAAAAATTTCCATGACAAAGGAAGACCATAAAATCTCATGGGAAATGTAGTTTTATCACAGATAATGACTAGTAAGGAAGCGTGGGTATGTTAGCCCTTCAAATGCAACCCTTCACGACAGTATAGGGAAATGGAATTTAAGATTGTTGTTAAATAGTGCAAATGTGAAGTAAATGTGATTGATTGGTAACTTTTCCCTGAAACTTTCCTATGTCTCTGATGCAAAATTTCCTAAAAATGATTGTGCCAAAATCTGCAGCAATTTGCTGACTGTATCAACAAAACCTTCATGCCTTCAATTGTCCAAGGATCTTGGGGTAGAAACAGGGATTTGAGGTTCATTAAGCTTTTTCAATCACTCCCACAGAGGTATACCGTGGTCATACGTACTATGGTCTTAACTCTGGTGGTAATTTAAGCTACTTTTTTTGGCTAAAAGGGTCATAACATATAAAAAGCAGTTTCTGAGCACAAGTTCAGCCACTGAATCGTCAACACTATGCATATTAAGCCTACAATACATATCCATTCTGATTAATATGTGTCCTTTATAAAGGATAACAGAAAAATAGGAAAAAAAAAAAAAAAAACATAAAGTCTGTAGCATGGGCTGAATAAGAGTCCCAGAGTATCTTGAATTATGACTTTAATTCTTTTCTGTTTCTGCTGGCATTTTGGCTGACATGCCCTAGAATCTACCCTATTTGACTTTTCTTCTTTTTTTTTTTTTTTCTCAGCTACATTATGCTGATGACTCATAGTTATGCCTATAGTTCTGCTATCATTCTAAAAACATAGTTTTCACTGCATAAACACTCAGTTATTTTTGTTTTGGGCTGGAGTCCATAATTATTTCCAAACCTGCAAACACATTACGCTTTGCCAATCCAACTGAATCTTTCTCAGCCATCCTCTACCAAATAATGCATGACCTCCTCGTTTCACAACATAAGGATTTAACATATGTTGTTTACAGTTATATGTTACCTTCACCATTATAACACTCAAGGGAGTGAGGATTTTCCTCGTATATGTTTTAGAAACACTGAGGTTTTCTGCAATTTCACCTTCTTAAGTAGCCTCTGATAAACCTGCTGTGAAATTACAGAAGCAGCGGACCCTGGATCAAACTCCAATTTAAATTGTATTGCTTTCACTTGCAAAGGAACTCAAATAATAACTTCTAAATTAAACAGCTGTAGAGATGTTACAGTATTCTCTATGGACTCTATGCTGTCGTCTGCAAGCTGATGATTCTGGAAGTCTCAGGTATTGTCCCCATGAGGAGCTTTTTGCACTGACCTGTACATCTTTTCTATGTATGTCCCAGTTTCTTTGTACAGTGTTTGTCCTTGAACCAACTGTAATTGGCACTGTGAGACTGTACTTCATAATAAAAATGTACAGTCTGTAAGTGTTCCCCATACTGTGCTTCCTTCTCTGTTCCTGGTATATTTGTTGATAAACAGATTTTCTGATGCTATTGCAACTTCTTAACATCTTTGGTATCAATCCACATAAAAATAGTAACATCTAACATTTATTGTATGGTGAAAGCAACCTCATTTGAAGGCTTATTTTATTTTTCTTAATTTTGCATATTATGTCTCTTCTGAATTAAGATTTTTCCTTTAACCCTTCATTGAAATCCTCTGCCACTGGCAATGGTCCACTGATTTGCTTAATTCAACCACTCATATTTGCTTTGTTGGTGATGGTGGTTTTGTTTTCTTTATCCATTTTGTAAACATTCTGCAATCAACAGTGACTTTTGAAGTAAGCTAAATGTCTAGACTTTCCTCAATGTCAGCATTTTTTTTTTTTTAGCAGTCTGGTTTTGTGAAGCTAGATGTGCAGCAAGTTATAGGTTTTAGCCCATATTGCGTTCAATAAAACTACCACCTTTTTCTCATCATCAGTATCATTAGTGACTACATACTGCTCCAACATGCCAGTGTAGGCACTACAGTCCTCTACCTAGCTATCAAATAAGTCCTTTATCTGCAGGCAGGCAGTTTAAGCTCCTTTTCCTTCTCTATTAAGCTGCACAGCACCAGGACTGCAGAACTTTATTTTCTATCTCCAGATACTTTGTCTTTTACTGTACTTATGGAAAAAAGTCTTTCATTTGTCACCAGCTAAAGTATCTTGCTGCTTGCTTGCAGACACAGAATCTCTATTAATCTCATGTGCTAATGTACAGAGCCTGGGGTTTCAGGGTTATGCCCTTTAAAGGGGGTAACTCCATGTCTCCTGAAACAAGGCTAGTGTTTTAACGAGAAGATATTATGGCTACGTTTGTTTTACAAAGGGAACTTCTGTTATAGAGAGGAGGATACAGAGGTGTGCACCAGATGCTATGCATTAACAAATATCCAGCGCTCTTATTGCATTTACTTACAGAAGAGAGCACACACTTCATGTTGTCTTGATTATATACAACCCAACAGGTGTTTCGTCTGTAAATAGGAAGAATCCTGCCATTCTGGGGTTATAAAAATAAACTCATCAGCTCAACAGCAAAATAACCATCTACATTCTGATGGTTTTATTATATAGGCAGTAGAGGATCTAATGGTATATATTGGTGTTATTTATCAATACTTAGAGAATCTTTATGAAGTCGTATGCTTACTGGCTTATCGGCTTTTGTTCCTGTGTGTGAAAGGGATGTTTGTTTTTAGGTAGCAGTCTTCCTTTGCATTTTTACTAGCAACTTGGTCTTCTGGAATAGTACTATAATAGAAAAGATGTGTTAGCATGCCAGATTTCAGAAAGAGGGGAATCAGGATAATTCCTCATGCTTTTCAGCATTTAGTACCTAATCATTAGAGGGAAACCCATTCTTCACTTTAGACAAAGTCAGCTTCTTTAAGAGCAGCACTTAGGTGGGAAACCTAAGAGGACATTGCCATAAACTAACAAGGCTATCATTCTAAGTACTACCATCAAGATTATTCGGGTCTTGCGGTTTAACCACAGGAGGTTAAATGTGGAAAGAACTTCTCCTCCATGGTCTCCATAAAATATGTGCAGTTCTAACTAGCACTTTCTATAGTGCATTTTGTAAGCTTTCTATTTGTAAAATACAAGGAGATGAAAAGAGAAAGAAAAATAACTGCTTTCTCTCATATCTGTTAAATATTGTAGTTCTTTTTATTTTTGCAACTGCATAGCCCAAGCCTTCATTTCCCAACATTCTCATTCACCTCTTTTTATCCATGTGTATGTTTTATACCTTATTTATACGTGTGTTTTAGAAATGAATACTCAAAAAGGGATTAGATAGCTATTAAGTTTTTGTATATTAGTGATCACAAGGTTAGAACTTAAACACAGTGAGAAAAAAGAACTTTTTCAGGCTTCCCACAGGTTTTTTTGCTCTCACATCAACCTACATTTTCCTATCTGTGCACAAGAAGCAAAACAAAACAAAACAAAGAAACACTTTAAAAACAGGAAAAATACTAAACAAATTTGATGGGTGAGATCTAATTTTTAACAGTAAACTTACCAGAGACAAGAAATGGTAGAGGAACTTCTCATATTTTTATAGGGATCTGAACATAACCTGGATACAGTAGTGATGTTTGTTTGTTTATTGGAGTGGGGAAGGGGCTTCAGGTGCTCCTATCCGTATGTAAATATCCAGTATGTACCTAAGTGCCTAAGTTTCCTTATTTAGTCCCAGTAGCTTTCAATCCAAACCTTGTTCAAGGATTTGTAGAATAATTTATAATGTTTTAGCTAAGCTGAACAATAATCTCAAACTTCCCACTTTAAAAGACTGTTGTGACACTAACATGTTCAGTCTTAGTCTCTAATACTATGGGATAAAGTAAATGGAAAACTTGAAAATAAATTTTGCAAGCTAATTTGTTTTAATAGCAGCTGTTCTAGCCATCCAAGAAATCTCTGTGTTTATCCATTCAAGTTTTCAAAATTTTAGACCAGACTAAGGCACAAGTAGTTAGAGAAAAAATCAATAATATCTATTCAAATATCCCATTGAATTCTTAGCTTAAATTAACATAGACATCAGTCTCATTCAACCATATTCTTATTATTTCTAATTGTTGCTAGAGGGTTCTTAGCTATACCAAAACAGCAGTAATCACAGTGGCTACTTCAGACTACCTTTTTTTTTTTTAACTTATGTACGAATTCCACCCACCAGTACTACATATATTTTGAGATTCCTATGTAATAGTAGACATTCAAATCTTCAGTTTACCTCTGAGGCCATTTTTTCTTGTGTAGTGTCTAAAAGTTCCTATTCTCTCTTGTCATCTATTTCTTTTCAGTATCTGCATCTTGCTTAGTTTTATAGGCCATATCTGAGGTCTAATCTGTCTCTTGAAAGTCTTCTGCAAGTCTGTAAGACAAGTGGTCCCATATGTCCCTTCTTTAACTGTGACAACTGTCTTTGCTTTCTTCACAGAAGAGACAATTTCTCATCGTGTAATTTCATTAAATAAGTCTATTTCCTCAGAAGTTGAAGCTTGTTTCATTTAGAGCCTTGTAAAAGTTGATTACAAAAACTTGTGGCATACTGTTTTAGATTTCTAATAAAAGTATCTACTTTTTCTCTTGTAATGAAGCAACTGAAGAATTTCTCTTCTACTACCAAAGGAAGTAAAAATTCAAAATAAGAAACCTTCAAAAATTTTGTTTTCTTCCTTTTATTTATTTTGCATTTACAAATCTGCATTTACTGCATTTACAATCACACTAGGGCAATATTAGTATGCTGGGCAAAGACACATTGTTATGAAGGCTAACATTAACATGTATATTAAGTCATTAACATGTATATAATCAAAACTGTGTGTTATAAGGTTTATTCTATCTCAAGAGGAAGCTGAATAGTTAATAATGAACTGCAAAGCTTAATAGCACCCTGTATCTATGTCAAAATCTTTATGAGTGGATTTATCCCCTTCTGTTGTTTTAAAAACTGAAATGAAACATATTAATCAGGGTCTTAAGCCATTGTGAGGCTGGTGTATATGACACTATGACACAATACCTGAAGAGGACCTTCCAAAATGGTAGCTAAAATCCAAGTAGTACACCTATGGATCTAGGAGTGGTTCTGATGTTTAGTTAAAGGAGTCATGCTTTTATGAACAGTTACTTGACTAAACTTATGGAAAATATGAGTGAATCAAAACCTCAATATCAAATGTTTTATCTGATTAGCCACAATGAAACAGGCCAACATGATTGGACTACAATATAAAATCCAAATCTTTTGTACACAGCTGTACTAGGTTCACAGTAAAGGAAAATCCTCCCTTAAAATAATTGGGTACATTTTTTTTTACATTCAATTCTCATGTATTTTCACAGTTACATGACAGATACACAGCCATATACCACAATGGCCCCATTACCAAGATTCATCTTGCGATGTTAATGTTGTTAAATTACCAGTAGCTGCAGACAAGACAAAATTTCATGTCCAGCTGTGGGGATGGCTTCAACTGCAGTTGTGACTGCTAGGTGTCACTGTGCTTTTAACACATTTTTAAAATATGTCACCAAGCTGACTCTGTTTTTGTCCTACATCCCTGAAATCTAAAGAAATAAATAGCAAAAGGAAAAAGCAATAAAGACAGAACTAAATGGGACCTAACAGGCCGCATATTCTCCCATCTTCAGCAACTTACTAAGTCTTTCCTTCAAAGGTCGTTTTTTCTCAGCTCACAAGTACTCTACAGGAGAACTCGTTAAGTTGTTCTCATCTTCCAGGTAGTCTCAACTCCCTTTGAATGCCACCTCATAAATACACATATTTGCAGCTTCACCCTAAGATTATCATTCAAAATAAAGTTACCTTCAAAATGACTACCTGTTTTTCCAAATTTCCATCAGATTTTCTAATCCTTGAACATTCATCCAGATCCTTGAATATCATCCAGATTCTATCATTCATATCCATCATCAGATTTTCTATCATCCTGTCCAGCTTCCCTTACAATATCCTCATTAACCTGGCTTTTCTATCTATTATCTCCAAATGAAATATATTCATGTAAATATTGCTTAGTATTGCTTCTAATTCAGGGATGAAAAACTTTTAAAATTGAAAGGACATGATTTCTTCTAATGCAGAATCTCACCTGAGCTGCACTAATTTGTATAACCTACTTTTGACATGAGAGAAATGAAACAGTTTTTAGAAGAATAAATTTCTTGGGTTACATAATACTGAGATATTTATGAACATGAAGGCATTTATTGTTGATGCGCAGACTCAAATGGAAAAAGAATTGAAAGATCCTAAATATAGTCTTAAAGAAGAGAATATAGAAGGTGTCAGTTGCTTCCCTGTCCTTCTTCTTCAATGGAGAAAGTGTGTGAGAGAGATGCACAGAGCTGCAAGTGTTGAGAAGTGTAAAGAGATGATAGGGAAAAGAGAATGAGGGTAACCTGAGGAGATAGATAAATAGAGCTGGTACTGCTTATAATTGCTTAATGGACCAATTTTCATTGCAAAATTCAAAATATAATATTTATGGTATGGTTTCATAAGTGTTCTCATGTTGTAGTCTACCTCGTTTACAATATTATGGTGGGAAAATTATTTTATATACTGGCATTTATAATAAAATATGTAGCAACATGCTCTAACCATTAGACAGGAGCTATACTCAATCTTCTTATAAACTCTTATATTATATGTTGAAACACTAGCACAGTCGACATGTTGCTTAATTGCTGTCTAAGTCCTAATAACCTCAAAGAGAATAAGAGCAGCTACTGGCAATTTAACAGCACTAACATCACAAGAGGAATCTAGGTAATGGATATAACATGTGAGGGACCAGTGGGCTAATTTACTTAAAACAAAATGTGATTAAATGATCTGAATACAAAATACTTTGAGCAGGTCAGGTACTTCTATACCATGTGATGAAATATTGGATGCATGCCCAAACCAGCTCTGGAAAGCTAGCATTTCTACACTGTCAGCTCAGATATCAAATGTATTACAGCCTATAGCAAACTTTGCATTTTCTGAGGCAAAGGTGAGTTGAGTGTGTTGCATTAAAAAAATGCTGCTATGAAGCACTGTGGAATGTGATTAAAAACAAGTTCTAAGTGGAAAGAAATAGGCAATAGTGAAGTACAATTTATCTGACCTATTTACACGTCTACTTGAGAAAAGATGAATTGTGCCTTAGAGTGCCTATTTATTTCTTTGGAGTATAGGGGAACTTGTATGAAGACATCTCTGGTTTGATTCATTTGCATGCAGTTAGCCTATGCCTTAGAGATACTCTAGAGTAGCTAGGACAGCAGTGTAGAGCCGGCAGAGGTGAAACACAGCCTAGAAAAGTCCAGTGCCTTCTGCTGTGGCAGCCAGACACCAAACATTAAGATTTAAAGCATCTCCACTGACACCATAGGCCTCAGTTGTAAATATGGATTGAACTCCGCAGAGTAAGGGCGAGACAGTGAGAGCCTAGCCCTGCAGATATCCACTTACACGTATCTGAATGTGAATGTTTAACTGCAAGCAGTATTTCTGAGCCCTCCTTATAGTCTACAACCCTTTAAGGATTCTGCGTTGTTGCCTGAGCTGCTTGGAAATGAACTCTGGGTGGTTTCATTTACCGCTCCAGAATGGTTGTGCATCCTACCTGCCAGCACCTTTTTCAAGGTGCATGTAGGAAACACAAGGCTTCTGAAATGGCACAGTGTATCAATACTTAGATACCTGCATTGTGCCCCTCATCAATTTGATCAATACAGCGCCTGGGTGGTGGTGGTGGTTTTATACTGATTTCTGCAGACCTCTGTAACCATATGTAGTTGTTTACAAGCTGTATGCTGTTTCTTACAATCTGGAAAATCCTACCCCATAGTCTACATTTGTCAGATAAACCCAGTGCCTTCTGCTGAACCCCTGTCAGCTCCTCCATCCTCCCTGTCAACTAGATCCAGTGATCTAGTTTCTAGAGATTGTCTTCATCGTTGTTTAACAGATAGAACAAGCCAAACTTGGAAGCGTGTGAAAGCTAACACACTTTCTAGTAGCACAGAGAAGGTGCTACACCTTTCCTGTAGCACAGAAAAGGTACAGGGAAGGTCTAGAATCTAATTGTGTGAGAAGAGAAGAACTTTAGTTTAGGCTTAGCTTACGTGTGGCCTATTCAGAACTGGTTTATCTTGTAGAGTCTGTGTAAAATTCTGGAAATCTTCTTCATTAAATTATTCTCTCTAGAAACTTGGTGCAGAAACTGTGAAGCACAACAAGGAGGTCATTTGCAACAACAGCATTTTATCTTCACAAAATCCAGGAACAACAAAGCCTCCTTTAGCTGTCTTTTTTAGAGCTGTGAAAAGCCTCTCCACATCATAGCCAATGGGACAGGAACATAAATTCTAAACTCTGATCTATGAAATTTAAAATCTATGAAAGATTTTAAATTGTGTACAAACATGCATGCTTTTCAGGATAGTAGTAAATCTAAAACTTTATAGATGATAAGTTAGAATATCAATATAATTGCAATAATTCTCTCGAGATTAAGATTCGGTCAGCAGTGCATCCATCTAGTAATGAAAGTTCTTCATGTCAATCTTAACGTTGATCATGGATTCACAATGCAGTATTTCAACCTCCCTGCACTTTAATTTCTCTGTGAGAATATTGTACAGGACTTATGATACTTGAGAGTTAATTTGTGTTCCCAACATTTTCTTAAGTCAGTAAGTCTTACAAAAGTAGGACAGTAAGTTATGTTGGCATGATTTGTCTGTGACTACTATATGATGCCTACTTTTTATCACTTTGCTTTCTTCCAGGTGCTTACAAACTGCCTGCTTTAATAAATGTTCTAACAATTTACTAGCTATTGAAGTTATACTTCTGTAATTTCCTAGATTCATTCCTCCGCTATTTCAGTGGTGGATATCCAATTCTTTTAGGGAATGCATTCCTCCCAGAGATGAGAACATAATAGTCACTGAATACTTTCTGATATCCTTTCCTGTATCAAGCTTACTCTTATGACTCTCCTGTGTCCGTCATGGAAGAGGATGAATACCTGTGCCCTTTATCTGGTGGTTCTCAGGTTAGCTGGATGCAGATTTAAATCCAGTCAAATTCAATTGCTCTATTTCTGAATGCCAGAGAAAGAAAGGAGGCCTGAGGAACTCAGGGCGTCAAATTCTTCATTCAGCTAAATGCCTAAAGTGTGATCACAAAACTCTGAAATCTGACTGCGTGTTTCATTCTTTCTGATAAACCGCTTGCTTAATTTTCACCATGTGGAACAGTAATATGTCTTCTATGATTTTTGGCACAAGATTTTTTTCACAACAGACAAAACGCTGTGGTTCAAAGAAATGCATTTGTATTCCTGGTGATCATCTTTTTTACATAACCTCTCTAGGGAATATAAGTATGCCAGATGCTGAGTAACAGAAGGTGCTAGAAAGTAACACCAATAAAACACTTGTGTAAGGACATATCCTTAAAAAAAAAAAA
The DNA here is from genome assembly GCA_013398735.1 of Nothocercus julius. Taxonomy (NCBI): domain Eukaryota; kingdom Metazoa; phylum Chordata; class Aves; order Tinamiformes; family Tinamidae; genus Nothocercus; species Nothocercus julius. Next base: position 2,815,308 of record VZSV01000040.1, read on the forward strand.
AAAGCCTTGCCTTCCTTGCCTTTAGAGACCTACAACCTATTTCTATATACTATCACAGGTGTTCTGTTTAATATCAAACCCCTGCAAGATTTCTCATGTTTTCACATGCTCATTTTATTAACTATGGACTTCCCTGAAATACTCAGTTATTTACTACAGATTAGAGGTAGTGTATGTTTCTTTGTAGCCTAGACTGGTTTATAGGACTGGCATTTGGCTGTGTTTGGACATAGCTCAGGGAAAGGATTGTAAATGAGCAATATGGATCCACAGAAAGAATGTAAAAACAAAGCTTCTGGGTTCAAGGATCCAACAGGTAACAAAAACTATGTGGGTGGGGGAAGAAACCAAAAAAGAACAAAAAAAAATTCAGAAAAAAAGTGACCTTTGTGTAAAATCCTTCATTTTATCAACAAAATTAGAAAACATCAATAAGGAATTTCAAAGCAGATTCCTCCAAAAATAAATATTTTGATTTGTGATTTTGATTTGATATTTATTTTTTGTATGAATCCTGATGATTATATATGTCCTGTATGATCATGATGCATGATTTAGAAATAAGAAAATCCCAGAGGCTATTTTATTAAATAACTAATAACTATACATACAGAGACTTTATTTCTTCAAAGGGTTACACATATTCAGTTTGCATTTACCAACATTATAACTACCAAAGGAAAATAAGGGTGTTATGAATGAACAATTCCCACTCACATTTTTTTTTTTTAATTTAAGTGTTGTATTGTGCTTTTTAATAAATTTTTATGAAGATTGCTGGGGAAAGTAAAAAGATGAGAGGTGAAAGTGACAAATAATTTTGTTAGTAAGATTTAGAGGAATATACTCTCTTATAGTAGAAGAAATGAAAGAAGAAGTTATCTGGCTAAGACCTATCTAAGAAAGGCAGAAAATTATATTATCTCTAATAGTTTCTTCATTTATCCAAAGAATGAAGAATAAATGCCATAATGAAACCCTAGGATAGGCAGTTTCCTGGATGCAGTCACAGGAGCAGAACTGGCTCTAGGCCCTTTCAGTCCCTCTGTTACAAATGTATTGAATGGTTTAAAGCAGCACTTTCTAGGACAACAGAATGCTTGAGTCTGAAGTTCATTTCAGAAGGACAAGAGAGGAATTTAGTTTGGGACCATGGATACAAACTATCTTCATTTGCATTTATAAATAGTAATAATAACAAAAAAGGGGGAAAAGACATCATGGGATTGTAAATCTAACTTGTGTGCCCGTGCCAAAAGATGAGCAACATCTTTCTCAACTTATCTGTTTGTGCCACAATTGCGAAATTCACTGGAGTAATGTCCAATATATAATAACATCAAAAGCAACAATAAAGGGATAAGTCAGAATTTGGAATAGTATGACACACAGCTACGTCATTACTTCCCAGTCTACTTAACTAAAGAAACAAAATCTTCTTCAAATACCATCCCCAAAAACAAAGGATGTGCCCAAAGTATTTGAGTTGTTTGGTTTGTTTCCTTGGTTTTCTTTGTCTTCTTGTTTTTATGATGCAAGATATGGTGGATGCTTTAACTGCTGGCAGCTATTCTGTGCTTAGATTAGGAAAAAGAATTCCATGAAGTAGGAATTTACTTTCTAATTCACTGTGTATTTTAATGGTTCTTAGATGACATAACACCCAGTATGTCCAGAGCAAAATGGATCAGTACTGATACCTCTTTTCCACTTTTATTCTGGTATTTGTAAGAAGCAGCAAAAATGCTGCAGTTTTAGAGAGTATTTCAAGAAATCAATAACGTTCAATATGTAAGACCTAGTACTCATGACTATGCAAAATATGGTTCATGTTTAATACATATAATGAAGCTACGGTGCAAATCCATGACATTTTGTTAACAAAGATTTTGCCACTATTTTACCATATTCTTAATGGAGCTTTGTACTATGTGGATAGAAGAGTTGCCTTCCTAGTTAGATTTCTGTAATTAGACTCAGTAATTAAATGAGCAATTAACTGGCTGTCATCGATACAAAGCATCTTCTAACCTATAGTGAGCTTATGCTTATTGTAAGAAGACAGTTAGCATATTCTGCACAAAATAAGCAATACGAGTCTCTTCAGTGTTTTGAAACATGTGAAGACAGAGACTTGGGATGCTTTAAATTGGACTTGGCATACTTCACAACTAGATGATCTGAGAGTGGAGTTAAGTGTCTAGAAAGCACAAGATGAACATCAGAGTATGATGGGATGAAAATATAGACTGTAGAGTATAGGAAGGATCCAATCACTTAAACATACAGTTCCAGTGCCACACACCAGACCTTCTAGAGTATTCTAATACTTCCCATTGGATCCTGATGGCTCTCTAGAATGACACACGTTATGCAGATTCTGTGTCTTTTTTTGCCTACTTCTTTTTTATTGATATCTCAGGGCACACAAATGTTACCAGATACCTGAAAGCTGTCCATAATTTAGACCCTTGTGGGTGACAAAATGGAAACATCTAGTTCAGAGTGGGCTAAATAGCCGTTCAGAAGTCCTTTGTGCATTAAATAGATCTTCATTGCCTATAATAAACAATTTAATGCTTTGTAAAGGTAAAAAGACCTGCATTTAAATGTGTAGATTTGGGCAACCACAATCTGGAAGTGAACCCCACCTCTCCATTGAAACAAAATGGGGAAAACAAAATGAGCATGATTTCAGTCTGCAACTTTGTGGCTTGTTTCTTTAAGGAATAATTTGATTAAAGGACCAGATATAACTGATGTGATTGTGTTTCTATGATCTTCATAAATGAAGTGCCATATCCTCAAATAGATAAAAGATATTTGCTCACAACTCCAAGCTTCTTTCAATCAGCATTTGACCAAAAGGCTTCCAGATTACCATTTTTCTCTTGGGGCTATACTCTCAGTGTGGTTTGGAAGTCTTTCTTAATTTAATGCTATATTTTTGTCAGCTTCTTTGGTCTTACTATGATTTTACAAATAGAGAATGAGAGAGGGAATCTGTATTCTGATTGTCAGTCACTGAACTGTAAGGAGGCATGCCTTGATGCTCGCATGTCTTTTTTCCCCGGAATGTTTTTATGCATTTTGCATTAGATAGTAGTTGCATCAAATATAGAAATAGTCCAGAGGCTGGCTGTTGTTACAATGACCTTCAGGCTGGGTACAGGACTGATGCTCATGTGCTTACAGAGAAACACTGCTGGGTAAAGCATCTTTCTTTTGGGTAGTGCAAATGCTAAATTATAAATACTACACTAGGAATTTTAGCTCTTACTTATAATGGTTTTAGTGATTCTAGAGCATGAACAAAATTAGAGACTTAAATGTTTTTGCTGTCCAGATCTCATCATATTATATTCTTTAAAGTCTATTGTAGAATATATTTTTGAAGTTATTTTGTGACTTAATGCCTAGAAAGTTACTTAAAGCGCTGGTGCACATGGTGAGAGACGGGAAAGAAAGGGGAGGAGTTGTATCAATAGTTATAAGACTAGAGGCTCAGGGTAGAATATCATATAGGATCAGTTCCTGATGGAAAGCTTTAACTTGAAGAAGTTCATTGATAAATTGTTGGTTTTAATTACCATCTCAATTCAAGGTAAACCAACAACGTCATCACTTCTAATATGTTCAACATTTGCTCTTCATAATATATTTTTTTTTCCTAGTCGTATAGTCTTTTTTGCCCTTTTTCTAACAGTAAATACAATTTGAATTCTAGAGTGAAATTCAATAGCAGAGACGAGGTTCAAAATGCATAATGTTTTTAACATTTTTAAACTTAGATATACTTTTTTTTTTTTTTTTTTTTCTGCTTCCTGGCATGAACTTCCTCATACATATTTTCAAAATAAGTAAAAAAGTTATCAAGTCACAGAGGTATTATCTGAAGTCATATCATGTTTACTTTGTGCACAAGGAAGTATGCATCATTAGGTGAAGAAAACTGGAGAGTGAAACAAACCAAGTGCCCATAAAATAAGCACCCTGCTGTAGTTACTGATGTGTATTTTTTCAGTTTTTGATTTCTATTTTCTATTTGAAAGCATCTTAAACTGCACCTAGCAAAACTAGAATTCCTACCCACTATAGATATAGTAATAACTTTGTAATTAGTTAATCCATTGTTACACTGCATAATCATCTCACTGAAGACATTATAGCAAAAGAGGGAAAAAAAAACTTGATAGTGACATAGCTGTCCCATTAAAGTCTTGATTAACTTTATAACAATAATGCAATATCATTAGACTTTCATAAATTAGGAGACAAATTGGATATATATCAAGTAATGGTCTTGCATCTTTACAAAAAAGGATGCATGTTTAATTTAAAGTAGCTCCAGCTACATTCATTTCTTAAGAGGGAATATGTATAAGCGCTATTCAAAATATGAAACAAATATTACAATACCTTCACAGTATTATGTTAAAGGTTTCAAAGAAACCCATATGGGTGCTCAGCATTGAGTGGCATACAGTCACATCAGAAGAAATTGATGTGTATAATGACAATTGAGATTATCTATTAGACACGGACTAATCTATCCAGATTTAGTCCCACTGCTCCTGTTTGGTCAGCAGGTACCTTTTGCCATCTGCTTCACGTATCAGCTCCATCTTTTCTTTTATATAATAGAGATGCCTAGATGCTCAATTGAATCAGAAATGCATCAGGAGAGACACAAAATTTTCAATTTTTTTGTTATTTTCTAGGATTATAAGACACTTTTTCACTGTTAAAAAAGAAGAGAAAAGCTAAGATTAAGTTTGTGAAAGTCTAAAAGAAGACAGTATCTATATCTAAACCCTAAGTTTATCTATTTTATAAATAAGAAAGTAAAATCTGGTTGCATATGCCAGAGTTTTATATGGAATACTAAAGCATCAAAACAGCTAAATGATAAGTGAGGAAAAGTGCTTAAAGACTTTTGCTTTTCAAGATATAAAGGCAGAGCTCCACACTGAGATTTGAGGAAAAACAGGTTCCTAAATGTTTCCAGAGTATGCTTAGACACTATGTACAATTATAAATAAAACATTATGGACAATTTTATAGATCATAGTGTTCACAGGAAAGGAAAAAAACAGGATGTTCTATATAACACTGTTAAGAACAAAACTCTTCTCATAAACAAAACCTAGAACATTATCTTTCTGTAACTATTACAAGAATATTTTTCATATTGTGTTGCATAGCATCATCTCAGAAATTACTTGATGGAGTAACAATGTATTTTAGATAGAACTGCAGGATAGGAAATAACAAAGCCATTTGTTATCCTGCAATAACAAATAACAAAGCCATTCTCAGTGGAAGCTCAGAGAGTCATAAGAATATACAAGAAAGATGATATATGCAAATAGGCTGGGCCAAACCCCCAGTAGGTATCAATATCTCTAGATGGCTATTACTTTAATATCCCTAGATGGCAATTTACTTTAAAATATAACTAACTTTTGCATTCTCTTGATTTTCTCTTTTCAGCCTCTTGAATGAAGTTCTAAAATTTGGTATACCTGCTATTTTCTCTATTCAAGGCCTGATAGCAAAGATTTATGTTACTCCTGGTGAAAAAATATTTCTGGAAGCAAGAAAATAGAGAAAAGCCCAACTTGTATTTTATGTATACAATGAAGGCTGTTTGAAGAGAAAAGAAATTTCAATGGTAGAAAAATGAGAATGTAACATTTTTTTTCAGTGAAATATGTGGAGAGAAATACTGGATACCTGAATCACAAATTATAATGTCAAAAAAATATCTAATAGTTGTTATCCTTTTCATTTTTTTTTTTTCCAGATCAGTGTGAAAAATATACATTGTGCTTCATCCTCAGAGAAGTCGTTTGGATTTTTTTTCCCATTGTTTCAGCTCATGCAGAGTTCTTGGGGAGAAATATTGTCGTTATTTAGTTTTTTTTTTTTTTTTTTTTTTTTTNCAGAAACCATGAGTTAGCTAAAAGCAATGGGATTCCAGCAAATAAGATATCACACCAGTATCTTAATCATTTCACAGCCTAAAGACAACTGCAGTGAAGCCAACAAAACAGCAAGTAGAGACTGCCAATGAGCCAGATGCTACTGTTGGAAAAGAAATTTCTGCAGCTTAACATCTGGGCACTGTGAATGTCTTTCAGAAAAGAAGGGAAGCACTATCCTATACTGAGATACAGAGTACATTAATTTAAATTCATATCACTAGTACATGATAGGACTTTTCTTTAAAAAGTATCATTAAGAGATAGTTACATGCAGTTGAATTTGTTTAACAGGGAAAGGGAAACAGACATGTATCTTGTAGAATATACTATAAAGCAGATCTTGTGCTGATTTTGAATTATCAAAAGCAGTGGCTAAAAGTCTTGTAATCAATATAGCAGTGACTTGGTGAAAATTGTTTTGAGTCTCTTTGACTTAAAAGAAAGTCTTAGTTGTAAACGTGGTTATATTTGTGGTGTTACGCAGTTTCTGCAGCTTATCTGCAGTTCATTTTTTCCTAGTATTGGATATAAGTTTTATTCATGTAAAGCTGTTGAATAAAATAGTGATTAAATGGACATTGCACATTCATCTTTCTCTAAGGATTGTAGCTTGAAGATTTTTCCTCTGTAAAGATGTGGGAAGAAAGAGAATGAGATTGAATGCACAAAGATGGATAGACCACAGATGGATAGACCATTGGGATCTTTTTCAGCACACACATACACAGAAAAGTGCAGGTGAAACAGCGGTGAAAAGGATAGTCTGGTGCCAAATACCTTAATGTTATGTATTTTCAGAGTCACTATTTTTAGGTTAAATGGACTGTAGGAATAGTGTGAGAGCTTCTGAATATAATGATGGGAAGGTGTAAGCTTTGCTAATAAGTCATCTCAATCCTAAACCTGGTTTGTACAGTAAGATGCACAAAAGATGTGACCAGGAGTACTAGCAGTGAAATAAAATCTTTTAAAGAGTAGAAAAGTGAGGACTGACTGTACACACACAGCTCAGCACTGGTATGGCTCAAACACTATGGCTCAAACACTAGCTTTTAGATTTAACTGGTATTTGACAGTATAAGCAGGAAAAATGGGGATAATAAAATTATGGCCAATTTATTCAATGGAAATAAATCAATATACCTTCTTCTCAATCCTTTTTTTTATATATATATAGGAAAATAATAATTGAAAATATAAAATGTTTTAAATGGGACATTTCAAGAGAATGGATATTGCTGAATTCATTTTATAAACTCTTTTATTGGAAAATTGCCAATTCAGTAAATAGTCTTTTTTGCTTTTCTTTTTTTTTTTTTTTCTCATAACTAATGGAAGCATTGTGGACAGTAGTGCCTATCTGCCCTCAGGCAGATTGAGAAATATTACACTAAAGCACTGATATTGTTAATTCCGATAAAATAGAGCCATATTGTGCATATTCATTATCAGCATTACTTCTAAATTTTTAAAATATAGTCACACAGCAAAAATACTTTGCTATATAAGTAACCTGAATAAGGAATCCTTTCAGTGGGATGCCTATATACTTAAAACTATTCATCTTGTTTGCCTAATCATGTTAAAAGGACAGATTAGGAAAACTGAGACAGGATTTCCATTACCACAACATCTGCTTTGAATAAAACCTTTGTAAGAACATTTAAAAAAATTAAACAAGAACATGGAATCCAAACGAAGCACAAGTATGATGTGATAAAGAAAAGGTTCTAAAATTAAATCCACAACTGACTTCATATTCACTTCAAATTCATTAATTTTATGTGGGACACACTTATAATGGTGAGGGACTCTATTATAAAAACCTGGTAGAGCTAAGGGTTGTGCTGTATTCTCATTATTATTATGATGTTACCAGTACTACCATGATGTCAGTCATTCTTAACATTTGTACAGCTTGAATCATATTGGTTTACAGCTAGACTATTGGTATCTGTGTTTTGTATCAGTTTCAAAAATAACACTGCTTAAGATTATGTATGTATCTTCTCACCCAAGAAGGGTGGCTGGTATAGCAGACACTATAGGATTAGTTCTTTTCAGAAAAATGGCAATTGTTACCAAGAATAAATTATGTCTGGTTTTCCAAGTAAGAGATTTATAAAATACTGCACAGGGGAAAGAAAATTTACCACTGCGGCAATGCCCATAGTTTTTATTTTTATATCATAATCACAGTTTCTTATCTTCATTTTTTTTTTCACTCTTGGGTAATACTTTACAGTTATTGACCTTAAACCCCCTTTTTTTTTTTTTTTTTCTTTTTCTGGTGTAACACACAAAATTTCTTGCATCATGCAATGTATTTGATAAGTCTAAAAAGAACCAAAGGAACAAGAAAATGGCTCCCAAATTCTGAAAGAAGATGAATAAATTCAAAAGCTTGAACCCTTAAATCGGCTGCAGCAGTTGAGGTATCCTGTGCTCAGATATTTCAGTTTTAGGTCATAGAGTTAAGTGGACTTCTTGTGAGACAATTGCTAGATGCTCAATATTTGTGAGGGGAAAAAAAATAAAAAAGCACTGAGCAGTTGGCAGGGCAATGCTATGAAATTGTCCTTGTTATAAAAAATGCTCATGACCCGATCTGAGCCCATTGAATTGTGCTTGGCTGTTAGGGTGATAGAATCCAGTCCCATATTTCTCAGTCCTGCAATCAATCCTTAGGTGAGAAATCCAACCACTGAGATTGGTAACTGCCTATTGGAAATTGTATACTGTATATACTTATGCTAGGTTTGCGCATTTTAATTCAATCTTCATTAAAACTTTCCAGAAGTATCTATGATGGGCAAGCGAGAAAGAGTGAGAACTATAGCATGCATTCACGGGTATATATGAATGAAAATGCAATTATTAAGATTTTATAATTTCTGTAAGATCTGTTGCTTCATGAAACAATGCTGTGATTTATGCTGCTTATCCCATTTTATTTTCATAATTGATTGCACTCATTTTTAATGGAATTAACTTTTTGTTCATTTACTTCTAAATGCTGCTTCCATTTTCTAGGCTCTGTCATTTGAAGCAGACAAGTAAATATACTTATATGACTTTCAAACTACCCCATTTCTGACTGCAGTTTTGTTGCTACTGTGAATGACTTTCACAACAGGAACGCAGGCCAATTTAAAGTCCAGGCACCAAGCAATTTGAGATCCACCAGCTTTATGCAGTAATATAATTATTCCCTCCGAGGCTCTTAATTGTATTCATCACACCATGATTTCTGCACAAATTAAGCATGCATTTACTGCTATATATAACTTGCTTTGCAGTTAACATCCTGGAAACAAATTTCAAGGAGATAGAATCTTGAACTTAGTCATCCCATGAAATCACTAGTTCTACTGCTCGGAAAAGTCACTTAGACTGTAAGGTCATTGTATATTTATATCACCAACTCATATACAGAGGCATAGTAAAGAGTTTGGTAAAAAGTATGCAAACTTGTGTACATATATTTTGTTCAGACTTTAATTTCTAAAGAAATCCTTATGTGTATATTTTCTTAAGACACAAAACAAAGTGGGCATTATAAAAAACCTTATTGCCTACAGGAGACAGTTTTTAAGTTTAAAATTTTAAACAACATGAAAAAAAAGGAATATTATAATATTAGAGATAGAAAAATAGAACATATATATATTATATATATATATATATGCACACATCATGTATCCACTCTGAAATTTTACTTTGTTNCTTCCTTGATGTTTCACATAATTGTCCAGATAACTAATTAAATTCAATATATCATTTTAGCAAATAATTCCGCATGGAATAATTTTCCATGTATCGTTTGAGCTTCCTTTTGCCAAGGTATATACGCTCTGTAATACAGGTTATACTGAAATCCACAGAATCTCATTATTACAGCATAGCAACATTGCTATTAGGGATTCCAAAATATCCCATTGTACTTTTTTTTTTTTTTTTTTCCTAAAATGAAATGTCTGCTACCTTTAGGTTTACTGACCTGGGCATACATTTCCTATTTCATTGGAAATAACTTTATTTCTGTTGAAATTTATGCGTACACACAATTATAAACAACACATATCAAGAAAAGACAAAGAAGCAAGATGCAGAGCTTATGATTCATCTTCACCTTCCCATACTCATTCTTCTGGGATTTTAAATTAGAGGACAATTTTGACATGTCTGCAAATTGCTGTATAAACTGTCCAGTATCCCACAGATTTCAGAATCAAGAATTTAGCAAGCTTCAGAGATGATGTGGATAACAAAATATCCATAGTTAGTGACAGGAGTTAAGGGATAGGAAAAATAACAAAAAAATAGGAAAAAAAAAAGAAAGCTCCAGAACCTGTATATTAGCCTAAACAAATTAAAGGTCAAACCTGATAACGTCTTTCCTGAAATGAGGCATTTAGGGACATGGTTTGACAGGTATGGCTTTGAAGGATTTACGACTGGGCTTGATCTTGAAGGGCTTTTCCAACCATAATAATTCTATGATTCTATAAAGTGTCAGAGACTGGTCACTGTCAGAGAAAGGATACTGGCCTAATCTGATTGAGATTGTAACTCTTATGTGAGTACACCTTATTTTATACTGTTTTCATCTTTTTTTTTTTTTTTTCCTCTTTTCCTTTATTATTTGCCACATGCATACTGAGTCTATAAAGACCTTCTCGCTTTATTGTATTTATGTTTAATGAAATTGAAAAGACGGATCCATGCTTGTCTCCTACCTTAATTTTTTGTAATGTAGGTGTAGTCGTAATCAACAGACCATAATCAACGGGTTATGTGGCCTTGGTGTGTGTCTAGTCTATACCAGATTCAAAATATAAGGTCATAAAAAGAAGTTCTGCTTTCAGGAACAGGCTTTGATTGCCAGGACGTCAAAAAGAAAAATAGTAAAATTCAGGTGAATATTGCCATGTGCAATGCAAACAGAGCTACATATAGATATTTTGCCACAGAAGTATGCAACAAAGTCTGCATTTGTTACATATACAAGGCAGAAAAATTGTAAGAAAACTATTTGAGAAAATTCCCGTTGAGATCTATAGGACATTTGCCTGACTTAGGTCCTAAATTTGAAGTTTCAATAGTCTACAGGGAATGCCTCCCTCACAGTTAATTTACCTAAGAATTATAACATGAGTACAGCATGGAAGTGACTTGGAATGTTATATCAGGGCCAAGGGAGCCTTTAATTTAATGATCTCTTTTAGTCACTTTAGTCACTTTGTCAGTCTCACATATGTGAATCCTCTACCTTTCAGTCTGATGTGAACACTCCTTCACAGCGAAGCATAGTGTGAAACAGCAGGTATTATTTCAATATTTACAGTATGGAAATCATCTCACAAAATCTTCCTGAGGTACTAGGCATTCTGCATTCAGCATACATAAATACATATATACATATATATTAATCTCTAATCAGAAAGCAAGACTGCCTGCAAATTTTAGCCAGCACACAGCAAATATTAAGTGAACATCTGCAGGTCATGAAACCTGCCAGGTGCTGCAGGTCCATGAAGAGGCCTCTTCCTCAACCAACCTCTACTTTCTACTTTCTTCGTGCATGTGTTCATTATGACTGGCTTTGAAAAAAATCTAGGACATCAAGACTTTTGGATTTCTCTTGAAGAAGGAAAAGATTTATATGAATGTTATGGAAAATGAAGCTGTAACATTCTCTTTTCTCCTGTCATTGATTCTGTAACTCTGTCTTGATTTAAGATACTAGCCTGGGAGAAGAGCATCTGCATCACTCCCTTGTTCTAAGCTGTTTGGAGCCTTGAAAGTCAGGAGCAGTACCCTTGTGTCCTCCTGGAAAGGAGACAGACAGTGATATTATAAGCCAGCTTTTTTCTACTCCCTCAAAAAAAAAAAAAAAAAAAAAAAAAAAATCCTAGATTAATATTGAGCTCTTTAAGCTGAGAATAAAACTTAAAATATTACATATAACATAAAACATATTGCAGTTATCTAGTACAACACCTGAGCACATGTGCAAGACTATTAAATTCTTCATCTAAGTGAAAGAACCACAGTCCTGGTTATCACTGCTGTTTGTTTATTTAAAAGACCTGGGAGCACTGCTTGACTCCAAAGCACTATATTTTGGCAAATGACCATGAGTCGGGAAATATTGCAGGAGATTTTCTTCTCCTTCAAGGGCAAAATAGTAGTCACACTCAGATTTTATCCCTAATACCCTGGTTTATAATAGTAACACAGAGTTACTTTCTAAGCAGAAACAGTAGCTTTTCCAGTACAGCAGCTTGTATTGCTGACTTTTATTAGAATAGTTCTTAACTTTTCATTAAAATGCAGTCTATCCAGCAGTAGGTCTTTCCATAAATACCATGCTTAATTTCTACATTCCTTGCTAGTAGAGATTTTTTCATAGGTTATTAGCACTGAAGTGCTAAAATTGAAATTCTAACATTTGTTAATACATAATACTTGATTTATAGCATATACAAATATTCCTTAATTAGTTGGATTCTGTGCTCAGACTTTGTAGTTGCCTATTATTGGCTTGTTTCAGACACAGCCACAATTCTAGCCAGATCTCCCGGTTTGGATGAAGAATTGTACTTGTCTTTGTTAGTTTAGAGTACTTCAAACCTTATCAGAGACTTTTCATGTCATTGTATAAAATATGTTCATGTAGCAAAGTGAAGAAAGGATTATAACAAGTTCAGTAAACCTCCATTTTCCCAATCTAACAATATCATTTGGGGCGTAGTGCCCAAGCCTTAGCAACCATTGGTAGCCAAAATATAGGCAGCTTGTTCTCTGCATTTAAGTTGCTACTGTATGGTGAAACATATACCCTTGTCTATATTTCTTTTGTGGCCATTGATAAGTAGAAAATGCCAGCATATCTGTTTTTCTCTGTTGACAACTTAGCTATATGAAGAAAATTAGAATTCTCTTAATTATATACAGACTAAGTTTCAACATCCTGCCTGGTTGAAAGAATACTTTGCATTGGATAAAAGGGATTCAAATATTGGATAAAAATAAATGAAAGGCTTAGTGTTATCGACATATTAAAATCACTTTGAATCACATCACAAGAGTCTAGTACACTGATCACAGAAACTGGTAGTTTTCAACAGTCACTGAGTTATAGAGCTATTTGCTTTTACACATTCATTGATAAGGGAAGCTGCACATTTTTTTTAACCTATTCAATGTAGATTTTATCTTTTAATAATAAGTACCTTTAAATCCTGTTACTTTTAATGGAAAATATGTATTCAAGGCAAAAATTCTAAGCAATCAGACAAAGCAACATAATTAATGTCATAAAAGGCTTAAATAGGAAGTGCTAGATTGTGTCTGTTTCTCTCTTAATCAACTGTAAAATTACAAAAGAATTACAGGCGCTATAAATTCACACTAGAAATATTTCATAGGCATTTTCTTTGCTATTGAATGCAATTCTCTATGCGTATGAGTAAAATAGTTTAAAAACAGTAGTAATTAAAAATAATGCAGGTGCTTCTGGCATTTTCCCTTATGGTTATTGGGAGATGAAAATCTAACTTTTATGCTGTTGTTTTTCTCCTACCTGCATTTTGACATTAAAATAATAGAGCCAACAAAAGCCACATAGTTCCATATTTATGTCACACATATCGCTCTGTCATTTAGTAATTGACATAATAACAGAGTGGCCAAGAATAATGTAAGGGGAAAAAAAATGAGATCTGAGCAAACAAGATGTTCAAAGGAAGCAGTCAGGAGAGTCTGCAGACACCCGGTGGCTTGACTAGCTGCATTCCCTTTGTATTGCTTAAAAAAGTCAAGTATTCTAGGTCTTGTGGGTATGAGGTAAGTCTGATAAACACAAACCTTCTAATTTTCTGCTTGCAAAGAAAGGTCTGTCAAGGTTAACACTGAGGATTCCTGAAGAATTTTGATTGGCACTGAGCAATAGTTTGAGAAGTATAACTGAAGGAAATGAAACAATAGGCTATGGAAATATCAAGGGAGCTGAGACTGTTAGCAGCACTCATACAGCATAGTACTACCATGGCCTCCTGGACATGAATATTCATGGGGCTACTGTTACATATGCACAAAAGCCTTAAAAAGTTCCCTGAGATATTATGGCACTGTAACTATTAATCCCAGTTACTTTTTTTTTTTTTTTTTTTTTTTTTTTTCATGAAAGAATAAGGGCTGAGACTAGACAAAAGAAACAATTGGTTAGTAATGCTTGATTTGTACTAGAAATGTATTTGTACACATTGAATATTGAACTGTGATGTGAGGACATGAAAAGTGTTTTGGTGTCTGTGCCCTTGAGGGCACCTCCTAAAACGGGGTAGTCTTTTCCATACCTACTGCTGGGAACAGGGCCAACCCATATAGCATCCTGGATTATAACGGGGCACTTGCTTGCATAAAAAAAAAAAAAAAAATCCAGGAATCACTAAAAAATCATGAATGCTTTTGTGATAGTGTTTGAGCCTGGGCTCTGGCCCTACTTGGTCTGCAAATAACCAGTAGGTGCATCCGTACTGCTAATAAGAGGCATAGGATGTGCTCAGGTAAAGGATCCACTGGTTACCTGATGAATTTTTAACTCAATTCCTGTCTTTTATTTATTTATTTATCTTTGCATTTATTTATATACTTTTGTATAGCTCCATATAGCTCTCTCAGGATAAATCCTTACAGAGGAAGCCTTAAGCAATGTGAATGCAAGACAATTCTTGATGCTCAGTGACCAATTTCTTTTTTATTTAACACTGCAGGTATGGATAGGAAGTGCTGGATACCGGGGTAAAATGTTCTCTAGAATCATCTCCAAAAACCAGTGGCAGCTCAGGAGCACCCCTGTGTTTAGCACTTTCCAATGCAGGAATAGGGGCAGGTGGTACCTCGCTCAGTAATGGACATTCTGGTTTGCTCTTTAAAAGATATCTTAATCACCCTGTTGGTCATATTGCTGCTGCTAAATTTATAAAATCTGGACCTTGTGATCACAAATGTATGCAAAAGCCACACAGTTTGGAATTTATAACTATAATATATATGGACTCCTTCATTTTACAAGTGACAACCCCATTACTGATGATTTCCAAATGTATTGTAAAGACATATGATACAAAATTATAAATCCATATGGACATATTTTAGGCAACGCTCACATAGATCTTCAGAACACTGAAGTAATAACCAGTTACTTAGAAGATGGAAACCAAATCTCCAATTTCACTCTCTTGTCTGTATAAAATATGGCCAAAAAATGACTCATTTGTCTTGATATTCATAAAAAATATGGAGTTACTTTAAAAGACAGCATGTGTATTTGTGGAGCTGACATAATGCATACTTAGTTGTCGTTACAGAGGCTCAGGAATTCTTTGTTATATATTAACATTCATACTTTACTTGCAATAAAAGCCTGCCACTGTTTGCAAGACTTTTCTGTAGAAAACATGATTTAGTTCTACACAATAATCCAAGCCCACCAATACACGCATGCAAGACCCATTACAATTTTCTCCTACTTGCCTCATTAGGCTCAACACTCAAATAGATCAATGACTTTGAGGTGAATTGACAAAATGCGCATTTCATCTTTTGTTTGTGCCCTGCCTGACAGCGAAAAAGATTTAGTTTATATTTTCTGAAGCATTTCTACTTTCATTTCTCTAAGTATTGCCACATTCAGCTGCTTTAAGACTCTTTCTGTTTCACTAGCAATCTGTTAGTGATCTTTTCCTTTCATCTCTCCACATATATATACTAATGAAATCATTATGGCTGAGCTGTTGGTTTTCATCCTTTTCTATTCCTACAGTATATGGTGGTAATGATCTCATTTTATTTTGATACATTGACATTACAGCTGTCCTTTTCATCCCCCCAAATCTATTTTATGATTATTTAAACAAATATATTTAATTATTCTAATCACACAGCTGTATAATCTCACTTAATGTGGAAATAGTTGATTATCAGATATGGAATACTGACATGGCTTCTAACATTTGTTTTGTTGTGTAAATTACAACTTGTTAGACAATAATACTCTGAACTGCTGTATGATAAAAAAAAAAAAAAAGGTTTGATGATGGTTTGAAAAGTTATACCATTAAACAGGGAATATGTGCCTCAATTTGCATCCCCAGACATGATATTCCATTGTCAGCTCTCATTGTCTTACCTTTTTTAACTTTTTTAATAACTCTTTCACCATTAATTTCTTTTTATCATTGGCTAGATCTTAAGACTAATGAAAAGATCTTACCAGAGCAAGAATTGCAAGAACAGGCAAATATTACTTAGAGTGTGAATAGTGGGGCTGCACTAACATGTATCTCTTTCTGGTTACGAGCTTGTAGAGTTTCTGGAGTTTGGAAACACATGAAAAGTTTAATCAACTTTTGAGCCTTCTGCTGTGTCTGAAAACGTCTGATTCCTCCCAAAGTACTTTATTTGATGTCATTTGTAATGCAGGGCAGCTTTTCATCTTGAACAAAGATCAAGACCCAGGAAGATTCCCCCCCCCCCGGCCCCGTTCTGCTCGTTTTAACACTTCCCAAAAGACAATCTGCCTTAAATACGCATCTGAAGATATTTAGATAAATCCTGAACGTATAGATAGGGAAGACGAATTCTCTGCCCCTTATATGCTTCCCCACATCAGAAGAAGGGTCTACGTGTAATGGGAAAATTGCGCCAGCTGATGAGAACTAACCCTTCATTTGTCATTAGGTGGAGACCGTTGCTAACAGAGGTGCCCAAAGTTTTTATCTGACCTGCCTCAGCTCTAACTCAGAGAAGAGCCAAGCCAAACTGCATAGCTCACCAAACAAGAGTAATGAACACGAGAAAGAGGGTTACCAATGCTACTTCTTAATGTATCTTTTCTTCCTTTTCTTAACTGTCAAATGGGAAAGAACCTTCCTTTTCCTGATCATTCTGTGACGCAGGGCAAATTTCTATGTTTCTATCCCCTACATTAAGAGAAAGCAAGATTCATAAATGCCCTTCCTGAGCATCAGTGGATTGTCAATGCCAAACAGCTACAGCCGGGAAAGGACAGTGGCTGTTCAAAACATCTCTGGTTCATGACAGAAATGATGAAGTTGTAAGGGAGTCTACCAAGCTGCCCCCTGCTAATCCCCACCACCAATGCCTCCCCCCAACAGTAAGTATAATACAAACACATTGGTTAAAAAAAAAAAAAAAAAAAAAAAAAGTAGAGGAGGCTCTTTCCCTTCTAAAATTAATACAAATATTCTCCTTGACATCTTATCTCACAAGAGCCAAAATTTGATGTCTTGCCTGTCAAAGATACTCAGAACTTACTGTCTGGACATCCTTGACAAAGAGACTTCTTACCCTCACTGCTAGATTTTAGGTTTTCAAGTTAGCATTATAAGCACGCTATGATTATACTGTCTTATTTCCCTGTGCGAAGTTTGCACAACACTAGTACGAACCCCAAGGATATTCCCTTGAAAAGTAATGGTTCAAGAATATATTTGAAATGTTTTTCTAGAAGATTTTGTAATCCACTATGTTCTCAGGCTTTTCGTAAGACCAAAATATGTACATCCTGTCTGAAAAAAATTAAGTATCAAGAGATCTGTGATAAAATAGTAGACTTGAGATAATTTGCATAAGCTGATAAGATCAGATACATAATATGAAGTTTGTGTTTATGTCTCTGTGTGGTCTAATTCACCGCAATATGGCCTTTTTGGATCTAAATCAAATAGCTAATTTAAAATTCTGAATATAAATATAATCTTTTATTTAGATGCAATTTTCCATGGAAATGTCATTAAGAAATTATGGATATGCATAGTATCTTCATGGGCCCAGCTCTAGATGGTCCCATCCTGTGCATAAGAAAGGCAGTGATAAGAGACAAAGGGAAAAATCCTGTAAAACAGTTATTAAGAGTGAAATAAGCATGAAAAATATCCATTCTTTTTCCTCTAAACCTAAGGAGAATATTTCAGATTTTAGGAGATTATATAATTTAGAAAGTCCTAAAGCCAAGGCACAGCAAGTGAGGGTAAGGAAGTATAAGAGCTGAGGCAAGTACCTAAGAATAACTCTTATTGCAAAATCTGATTCCTCAAGAAGTTGAATACTCCTGTACTTAGCAAATACAACCAAATCATTATTTTACAATACAAGAATCTTACTTTTTCAGATTCACACATTTTTATTTATTTATTTATTTTTTTTTTTTGTGAGAAATAGTCTTTTTCAAGGATCAGGAGATTCATACAAGAATGATCTGCCTATGTTTTATTCAGAAAAAAAAAGATTTCACTGATACCTGAGTCTGTGATAGACCTTGACAAAGGAATAAGACTCACTAGTACATTTTTATCATTGAAATTACTGCATGAATAGATTACTATTCCATGTGAGTAAGTAAGTGGAACAGATCCAGGACTATGTTATTTTACTATCAATCAATGAGAGAACCTAGAAGCTTTGTAGCTTTGAAGCATAGTCATATTTTAATAAGAGAAATCTGGAGAAAGGATTAGAATAGAATGAGTAAAAAAGGAAAAATAGAGTGCATTTGAAGGAAAATGGAGTGCATTTGAAGAGAAATATGTTTCCGGGTTTGATCTTTACAAAGTGTCTTATGTGTATGTCAGAAAAAAAAAAATCTAAAGCATTATTTTTCTAATTTATGCAAACAGTGGGATGGTATATCTAGTAAACAAATTGAGCTCTGCTTTCTTTCGAGGTCAGATACTTAAACATTGTGGACTATATGTAAAGATATATAGAGATGATCATGGTAGTGCAATAGATATTTTTATTTTATTTCTAATCTAGCTATAGTTCTGTGCTATCACCTAAGTAAGAAGTATTATATCATCTGAACAAAGGGGATGACATGGTAAGAGCAATATAGATCAGGACAAAATACTTTTCTTTGCTGTATTCTCACTGGAGAGTGTGAATCTCTCACTGATAATGTTTATACAGAGTGGTTTTCAGATATTTTCCTCCTAGGTAAATACCTTGTTTCCACCATTCTTGCCAATATTTATGCCTTCGTATTCCATCTTTACTTTGTCATTTTACTTATATCTATAGAGCTTTTGGAGTAGAACCCCTTCCTACCTCTGAAATATATTAACAACCTTGAGGCGAGATCACCATTAGATGCTTGATTAAATGTATGGATGACAAGTGACTTAAAAAGTGACTTAAAGTAAATCATGCTCTTCACCTCTCTTCTACCACTTTTATTTCTGTACATATTATTTTTGATTCACTACTGCATCTTCTGCATGTTAATAAAGTGATTAATTTCAGGAATTTCATAAGTTCAATGACAGCAAGTTCACAAAATTAAACTTTTCTTGCTCTCAAAATTACACACCCATGTACTGAAATTCTACAACCCATGAAAACAAACATTTAAGAAAAGAGGTGAGTGGAATCTGACTTGAAAGGCTGCTTATAGAAATGATGAAATTAAGAATCAAGAAATGTCATCCACAATTTCACAAATATTTGAATTTCTAAAGGCTGCCAAACCTTTCAGAAATCCTATCTGCAGCCAATTTAATCATCCTTTAATTATACTCTCAAAAATAGCTACTATATATATATTTTTTCTTCCTTTCTATATGAAATTCTCTTCTCCCATGCTCATCATTTTTTTTTTTCCCTCCTTGCTCAGGCATGCTGTTCACATTAAGTTCACTTTTATTTTCTGGGTGATTCTTTTAATCTGGCAGATGTTTGAATTTCTGTTACCAAAAAGGCTCATAATTCTTCAAACTTACATGTTTTAATTACTTGCAATCAATACTATAAAGTGATGAACACAGTACTCTTTGCTCAATGGTTTTCTTAGTAATCCTGCTGCAGAAGGACCCATAAATGTAGTGATTACTGTACATTCACCTTGGTCTTGAGTTTGCAACCTTTAGGTTTCATATGACTTATGCTTTAATTTAATTGTCTTCGGTAGATGCAGTCCCAAGATATCCTTGAAATGCTTTTTCTGAAACCATGTTGCCATTGATGATCCCTATGCTAGGGAATTCCTAAAGAACTCAGTGAATTTCAGCTGCTAATGACCTGACTTTGTTAAATGTCTCTGAAACTATTTAGTCCTGTTCAGACTAAATAGCATCCTAATAACCTAAATAGCATCAAACTACAAGTTTTCTTGCATAACAGTTGTGACAGTTTT
Source organism: Nothocercus julius (assembly GCA_013398735.1). Taxonomy (NCBI): domain Eukaryota; kingdom Metazoa; phylum Chordata; class Aves; order Tinamiformes; family Tinamidae; genus Nothocercus; species Nothocercus julius. Next base: position 2,835,516 of record VZSV01000040.1, read on the forward strand.
CTTTTTTCTTTTTAATCTAGAAAAAAATCGCACTAACGCATCTTGCCTGAATTTGCCTGACTCTCACAGACCCAAGAAACAAGGTCTGTTTCTCCATCTGCTAATTTAAGAAAATTTCTGCATTTCCTCTTTTAATGTGTATTCCAGACAATGTTTTGCAGACACCAAAGAAAAGCAAGTTGTTTTTCATTCTTTTCTTTTTTTTTTTTTCATTGTTGCTTTAAAATTAGAATAGCTTTTTATTCCCCCAAAAACCCTGGAATTGATTTTGCCCTCACAAAAAAATCTATCAATTTAGTTAAATTGGTAGTAAATTCTTTCATTTAAGTAAATTTAACACCTTCAACATCTGTCATGAGATTACACAATTAGTTTAGGGGTTTCTTACATCAATTTAGTTTATACTTCTAAAACAAGGCATTAAATAAAATGCATATTTTTGTTTGCATATTGACCACTTTATTTTCACATTTCTTCATAACTTTTATTACCATTGCCTTTATTGTCCGTGACTAGCTGCTTTTCTGTATGTTGTTATTTTCCCAAACTGGCTTGTTTTTTCTATGATATAAACCTGAGTAAGAGGCGGTGTATCTGTTTCCTCTCTGTAATAAGTGTACACATCAGAAGGGGAAGATACTACATGCTGTCTTTCTCATAAAAGTTAATATGAAAATCTGAGATAATAGGAAGAATATAATAGGAAAACTCTGTATGTGTGTGGTAGGATACACGGCCTACTGTACTTCCAGTGGGTTTTTAAACCAGTTCTCCTTTTATGGAAAATAGTCAAAATTTATATTTACAGATGTAACTAATATTTCAAAAAAGTATCTTAGTACATAAGCATTTGAAATAAAGGTCCCCAAGCTTTGATCTGACATTGCAATTCCACTTTTGTTCCTTTGTTCTCCTTTGGTCCTTTGCACTTTGTAATTGCACGCTCTCACCCACCTAAGCTGCAGGAAACTTACAGACCCACTGTAACTCAACCTAGTTTTGAAACTAGTTCTAACTTTTCAAAGAGTTCCTACTGCTGACTGTAACCGTCATTACTATGTAAACTATAGTCCCTAAAAATGGACTCAGTACCTTCTCAATGTATCCCTTTCCTGTCTATTTTCCCTGACCCCCAGGAAACACTGATTCTAGTTGTGTATCCACAACTTCCTTCCTCTTCCTTCTGCATTCCTTTAAGACAGAGTGAGTTTCTTCTATAAAACTGCAGTTTCTTGAGGCTGGTGGAGTCTTGAACTTTTTTACTCCCAATCAGGCAGTCCTCTTGGCTGGTTATAAGCTCCCACTGCTCACCCTGTAGATGAAGGCATAGCCCTACATTAATTATTTACTTGAATTAGGGGAAAAAAAAAACACTAATTAAATGAACAATTGATTACTTGATTACTTTGCATTGTTAAAATTCCTAAGTTCTTCTAAGGTCTTTAACTTTTTCTGAGTGTGTTACTATGATGATAGGTCTCCTGATGCTTGGTTTCAGATGTAGGTTAAAAGACAACAATGAGAATATGATGCTGATAAGAGCCAAATGAAGTTTGTATAAATAAAAAATCAGCTTGTAATGTAATATATGTATAAAAGGCTCCTCAGGGAAAAGTAAAACAAAACCTGCTTAATTTCTATATGGAAGACTTCTTGGTAGTTGGCTTAGGAAGGAAGAAGGTTATAGAACAACTACCCCTTTAACTAATACCACTTGCCATCATTATAAAGCATCTTTCATCTTATGTAATTACTTGAAAGTAGGTCAGATTAATTTGATTTAAATTCATTGATTTAAATGAACATTTTAATCATTGTTTAAATCAGCAAGCAGAAATACTTGATTTAAAAAGACTTTACTATTTAGGAATTTTCCTGAAGAGAGGCTGAGTCGCTGGTTACTTTAATTCATTTTTTAAATTTTTTAGCTCTTAGGATAAACAATTTATAAATGCATTTTAAAAAAATAACTAGGTTATTAAGCAAAAATATTATTATGTTCAGTTACTGTACTGAAGTGATTATTTCTGTTCACTGTGTCCTTCAAGAACTTAAAATATATCTTGGCTTCCTATCTCTGTATTAATTCTCTTGAATATATCTTTTTGCTTCCTCAATCAAAATGGATTCTTAAGTTTGAATAAACTAGTTGCTGAGTGTAACATTCTTTCAAATATATATTTTTCATAGTACTGAAAATTACTTACATGTGTGCATATATAAATATGCACATACATGTAAGTATACAAATCATAGCAGTGAAGTGTTTCAAAGAAAAAAAAAGACATATAAAATATTCTTCCCTTTTCAAATATGAAATAATCTCATAAGGTCAATGAATTTGCATAAATCAAATACATCATACTCAGCTCCCATCTAAAATGGGGTAGATCAATCTCTTACCTTTGTAAATAGCCTGTAAACCTTCTAAAGAGATTGTGCTCTGTATTTTTAGATGTCACTAGAATTCAGCAAAGGTTAAATCTTTCTCATACATCTCCTGCTTCTTTCTTATCCTGTTTGTGATGTAAAGATGAATTTACCTAATCTAGAAGCTATGTCAGACATCAAAGTAATCTTTCATCTGAAATTTAAATTTTCTGATATAATCACTTACCTCTCCCGCTAAGACAAACATGCACACTCATACGTGCATTCACAAGATCAATGGAGAGAAAAAGTAATACTCACTGTCACTCTGGTGTCCTGTAGGGGATGACCCAGGCCATACAATCAACATTTCATATTCAATAGGAATTCTGACCAAAGAAGAAGGAATTGTCCCTCTGCCTGTCTGGCAACCTATCAGCTCTTCCCTCATTTGATGCTGGTGTTGTGTGCTATGACTTTTGATGGAAACCCTTTACTCCGTAAATAAGATGTGATGGTATTATGCCCTAGGAGAAGAGGGGCTATGACTTCCAGGTTCTGTCCCCATTTTCAACATCCAAACCCTTGTCTAATAGGTCACAGAATTGAGGAGGACTTTCCATTGCCTGCCTTTTAGAAATGGACCACTTGTGCAGTCAGGTATAAATGGAGAAGGAAAAGTCTGTGTGTCTAAAGCAAAACTGTATGTCCTTGGGTTTTAGCTTGTGCTATTAAGGTTTGTTTAATTTATCTTTATTCTTATGACAATAACAATAATGTAAAGAGCGTTCCAGTGGCATCAGTATGAGTTTCCCAGTTTGACTCTTCAAGGCTCCCTGTTCACCTGTATCTTGGGGAGCTAGAATATATCCGCAACACATATAGACTGGGGCAGAGTCAGCTGTTGAGCAGTGAGGAAACCTATAGACTATGAGGAGAAATTACTTCTGTGGATAAGTAATGAGCCTTGTATTCTGCAACCTGGCACCTGCCATGACTACTAAATTAATTGGAAAGGAAAACACTCAATGTAATTATACAGACATAAAAGCTGGTGTTGCAGGATGGTGAATCAATTGGCAATGTTTCTGAAAAGATTCTGGTATCTTCCTATAAGCTATGAGGTACCCACTTTTCCTACTTTTTTTCTAAAGAATTTTCCTATAATGATTAAAAGCATTACAGCTTGCAACATTGTTACTGGGTTCTTTTTTATGGATAAGAAGCACTACTGTACAAAGCATTTTCATAGTTCTGAATCAACCATTTTTTAAAGTGGCCTCTTGTAAAAGACGCTATGTTAATACTGTTATTTTATGCTGTACTAACTTTGTTATAAGAGCAACAAACTCCATTAGTTTCCCTTTATTGTTTTTCTGCAGATAGAAGTGTAGGGTCAGATCCAAGAAAAGATATAAGTGACTTAGGATTTGAATGGGCTTCAAGTTTCATGTTGAAAATTGTGAAAAGAGAATTCCTTTTGAGGTTTTACTTAAAATAGTTGCTGCCATTTTTGCTAGGCATCATTTCAATGAGTTCTCCATGAAGCTTGGACTTTTCTTCAAGGCAGGCGACTAAGAGCCTGACTTTGGTACCTAATGAGTAAATGAGCTATGAGCAGAGAGGCCTCTGATCAATTTTATGTCTTTCTCTCATCCAAAGACTGTGACTAAAATGCATTTGGGATTTTGGATGCCGGTTGGTTCTGTCACCTAAAACATAGGAACTGATGTGTCCTGTTGTATCCAACCCTATGTTACTAAGTTTTTATATTGAATATGGTCTTTATTAAATTCATAATTTTAGCAATCATTGTGATTATACGGATCACTGAAGCTGTAATGTCATTTGCTGTTGCATAAAGAACATTCAGATATTCTTTCTTCGAGATATACATGGGAGGCTTTCTTTGAGACTTAATGCAAATTCTTGCTAAGAAATGTTGTAAAATTTGTCTAATACCATAAATTCCTACATGACTTCAGTGCTGAGGAACACTCATCATAATGTTTTCTATAGCCTTTAAGATACTGCACTAACTGTAATTCAGCAAGCCCATGCAGTATAAATCACATTGTCCTCTGACGTTAGTGGATTCTCGGATGGCAGGCAAAATGAGATGTGAAATGTTGAATCTTTTTATCCACTTCAAATAAGCTTGAATTGTAATGGCTCTTTGAAGTCCAAAGAGCTTAGGACACTGATTTCTGTATTGCTTAATAGCTTACTGTTTCTGAGAATGAAAGCATATCTTGAATTTCCAGAGTAATCAACAGAAAGGGTCTGTCCCCTCACTTTCTTTGTAGCACAAGATTCTTCAAACATATGATGATCACTACAAAAACTCATTCTGCTTTGTACCATAAATGTAAAATTGAACAATGGTGACAGTGATTCTAATGTGCAAAATTGGACTTAATAAAAATCAATTAGCCTTGGAAGAAAACCTTTAGGAAGACAATGTGTCATATTCCTGTCACATGGAGACATTCTGCAACGTCATTTATTGCCCCCCCAATGAGGCTCCTGTCTGAAAAGCTGATCCAGAAAATGTGTCACCCACCCATAGAAACATATTTCTGAATTACAGAACTTCATGAAAAATGTCTATAACATTTTATCTTGGAAAGACTCCAAGACTCTATCTAGCAAAAAAAAAAAAAAAAGGAGAGATCATGAAGTCAAACACCACTCAGAAGGAAGTGTGACCTGGTGACTAGAAGTGTGTTAAAACTGAAGGAGCTTCTTCAGAAATTATAATGTTCTTCATTCCTCTGTCACCTTCATTTAAACAGAGAATTATTTCAGGTTTTCTTCTGCCATAAACAGTTACTATTTTGGTGTAATAAAGTAGCTATTAACAAATGTTAACAACACTGAAGCATCAGGAAGAAATATAACATAAAAATTAAGTCAGACTGGTAGCAAACCTGTCTACAGATGCCAGACATAACCTACCGAAAATGCCTTTTATATTTTTATTCAGTCTTGAATTTAGTACAATTTCAGCTCCAAAAGCTTGTGGATAATACTCACTACATTTCTTAAATAGTCAGATTGCAGAGACAAAAAATATATATGAATTGTAAATATCCATAAGGAGAAGAAAAATGTAAAATCTAACATATTCCAATATTCCAAACATTGTGCTTTTCAAGAATATTTCCTCTATTTTGCTGTTGCTTTTCAGACTTAAAGCTGTCTCCTATAACTGTATTAAATTCACATTAGAGGAGAGAATTGTTTTTTACACATTGGTTTTAGAGTTATAAAATGAAAATGAAAGATTAGTGCCAGATTATTTTATAGTTAAACTTTTATGGTCACGTAGTTTCTTTTCTTTTTTTTTTCCCTTTCTTTCTTACACTGTTATCCATGATATTTCCAAGCAATGTACAGCTTTTGCAAAAGACACGTTTACTTTCACTAATGCCTATGATTGTTATGAAAGAAAAAAGGTATCTGGGAACCATGACATTAGAATGAGAAATACAGGACATAAACTGGGCATTTTCTTTTGCCATTACTAGTTTAAATTGTAGGACTTGCGATTTTGGCATTTATTTTGTACACAAACCATTATTCACACCATTAAACATTAGATATTTAACTTAGCAGGCTATATTAGGAGACAACGCTCCCTATATGGTCAATGAAACCTTGAAGGGAAAATCATTTTATGTATGTAAGGAGCCTGCTTCTCCCATTAGCCAGAGCTTAAGCTGCTGGTTAAATGCAGAAGCATATAACCCCTGGCAGGGGGGACAGTTCCTATTTTGTGACTTGCTGCTGCAGAACAGATCTGCAAAGACATCCTCTTCTGGGAGTGACACAAAAGAAAGAAGACTTTATGGTGGTGACAAATGACAGATCATTAATGGAAATCCTCCTGTTAGAGTACATGAGAGACTACATGTGCTACAGTGATTAGAGCAAAGTCAAAGAAGGAAAGGTATTAGGGTATCTAACTCCTATCTAGCTTTGCAAGCAGGAGAATGTAAAGGACAGTCCTATGATGGAAAAGATGTATAGTGAGTGGAAAAGTAAAAGTATATTAATATATTCAAAGGCAGGAATTGTGATGGCTCTGAGACAGAACAGCAACACTAGGAGCTGCAGGAGAGAATGAGAGGGAAAGGAACAGGGAGCTGGGAAGGTAAATGGGAAAGAGCTGAGAATCAAATACACAGCACTAGATTGGAAGGAAAATGTCTCTGAGCTTCTAGGGTATTAGTAATACAAGCTCTTTTCCTCGTGTAACTGAGCAAATGGATTGTTAAACTGGTGGAGGTTACATGCAGGTTTATGCAGTTTATACATACTTGATTTTGGTTTCTCTATTCTGAAGTCCTTTGTTCAGTTCCCTCAGTTCAGTGTGTTACTCAAAGTAGCATGTGTCACGTAACAGCAGCTGCAGCTTAATTTCCCACTGATTTTACATCTGAGTTAGATTAGAGGGATAGCTGTCTCCATCACTTGTTTCTCACCCCAACTAAAAATTTTCCCAAGATCTTTAGCCACAGCTAGTTGCTTGGGCCAAACTGGGAAACTAAAAATCATTCATTGCCAGCTTACTGGCTGAACCACGACTCATGTGCAAAATGAACACAACTCTGTACAAAGAGGCCCACATATAAAATTTTTGTAAGGTAATATTGATGAAGTTTGGAGGAGACTGCTTTTGCCTAGCATGTGTTTAAGAAAAATCTACCAGCTGAGCTCAAGTGCATGAGCATAGTGCATCTACAGCCATTTGAAATGCTTGAGGTATAAGAGTATTTCTAGCTAAGTCCTTCATGTGGATAGGGCAGGTGTGCTCTCCTAGAAGAGCAGCTGAGTATTATGAAAGTTATCTCAAGATAGATGGCAAAATTCTGGCAATGGTATAACTCCTTATATGTCTAATGCTTAGCCTTGTTGATTTATCTACACAGAAACCAGAGAGAAAATATGAAAACCTCTGAAATAATCTATTTATAAGGTAGTGTGCTTTTGCAAGATACCCCTGTGAGTTTGAAAACACTGCTATAATTTGCCTGAAAAAGCTCTACTAGGCTGAAGGTATTGTTTCTGGAGGTTAAAAACAGTCAAGGGAAAGATTCAAAAGGAATAAAGGTTAAAATAAAAAAAAAAAATCTGAAAGAAAGAAAGAAAGAAAATGGAGAATAAGACCTATTCTGCTATATTGCCTGATGTGACAAAACCTTCTGAAAGACATAAGGGAGAGAAATGGAGAGAAATTCCTAAGGGAATTCTTACAGTTTCTGCCATATCTCTCCTTTTAAAACTCAGGGTGGGAAGAAGATATAAAAGAGATACTCAGAATAACGAGTGGCATAGCACAGCCCCAGGGCTGAGTACCAGGAGCCGGCTGTTACGCAGCTGATGTTTTACTAAGAGAAACAGGATTGTTGACCTGCAAGTCATGACAGATTCACAGCACGGTGATCGAAAGTGCTAACAGAGGGACATCTATGCTTATGATTAGAGTATCTGGTTTCTCCTTGCTAGATCCTTGTATGTGTAATGGAAGTTATTTTGCAGCATCATGTACACATAGCCAAAAATGTCATTACTTATTATTAGGCGTATTGATTATATGTAGCCACCTGCATTCAGATCTTTAGTTTCCACTGCTGTTTTCTACTACTCATCCATTAGCAGCTGCAAGGACTCCTCTCCTGCCTTCAGCAGTCTGAACTTTACTAGGTCAGAGCCCCAGGGTTTTGTGAGGAAGCAATTTAGGGATTTTATAAACCAAATAACCTCAAGCTGTTCAATAAAATGTTTAAAATGTAAGTACTGTACCGCTGCTGTCATTAGGACCTCAAATGTTCAGCACTGTGGCTATCCTACTTCTAATACAATATGAAATTATAGATGTTTCTACATAATATTGATTTATGAGACCTAGCAATAAAATAAGATATGCAGATGGTTTTGAGAATGCACTCGGAACACCTCAGAAAGATTCTCACAGTTGGCGGCCCTTTTGCATAGTGGGATAAACTCTAGAGACAAGTGTGCTACATTAGTATCAGTGTCGAGCTGACATTTCAGGGTCAGTGAATAAATATCCTAAAGCCCAAGTGTTTATTTTCGAGGAATTTCATATATAATGACCTTGACTTTACATTGTTTTTTAGGTATGCATATGACCTCTATAGCAATCATAGGTTTTTGTGTTCTACTGCAGGAATATTATTGCTGCTCTTAGTATGAATTAATCAAAGCTTAATATGGTATTTTTTCTTCTTTCCTATTTTTGCTTTTATTCTTCCTAATGCATTGATGAACTAGAGTAAAGATTTTGAATTATTAAATCACATGCACCTACACATATAAACACACACATGTATTTATATAGAGAGAGCTTTTAGGTCTCAGATCTCACATTTTAACTTTATGATACATAAAAAGATATAAAAACAAGAAGATCTAGATCACCTTCAAAGCTGTTGGTAATTTCTCATGTGTACCTAGTGAGGTACTTTCCTGCTTACTTTCAGGATGAAAGCAGCTAAGCAAACAGACCTTTATGGAATTTTCCCAGCAGAGTTGCCAGAAAATACAAGTTTGGCCACAAACGATACAGGCAGTTAGTCACCAAACCCCACACATCCAAATAGTCTTATATTATTTGCCTATACACCTGCAAGGAGAACTTTCCACTAGCTTTCTGAGAACAAAACACTGCTCTAGAGAAAATATGAGCAAATTCCTTCCACTGAACCACTGCAGTGTAATGCAAGTCATTGTCATTTTCAAATACGAAAAAAGTGACTCCAAAAGTCGTTTTCAATACGAAATGCAGTAACTTATATCCAGTTGCAGCTGTTCCTAAGAACCATTCACAGGAAATGCAACAACAGCCACTATACAGCTCACCTATTATTTAATAATATTCTTAAAAGATGTATTTTCTTGATGATAGGATTGGGGGCTAGGGTGAAAGGAAATTTGGCAGATGATGATGATTAATTATTCACAGGCATCTGACTGTTACTTACTTTCTGTCAGTATTGTGAATGAGAAAGTGGGACTCCAACTTGCATTGGGGTCTTTTCATGTCTTTATGAATATATTATATTAATTGTTATTTTGGAAAACATATTAATGTCCATGAAAAAAGAGCAATCTTGTTATAAGATGAATAACCTTCCTTCCCTCCCCCTCTTTAAATAGAGCACATAGTAAAATGTGAACAGTGGCAGTTTAAGATATTCCATATTATTTGTCCATGAGAGACATAGGTCTGATTATGAGAAACCTCTGTCTCATAGATGAAATTTTGTTGAGTTGTAGGCACAGATCTGGATATCTGCCCTCTCTGGCTTTTACATCGTAATGTGTTTTCTAAAGCTGCACTGTGTTGACTTTTTCCCCACCTACCTGCACCTGGACCAGAAAGCATTTACCTGGACTTTGCATTCATCTGGTGCAAATGGGAAAAGAGAGAGCAGCCCTAAGGTATTGTAAGATACCCTGAAATCATTTGCCCTGATGACTCAGTGAAATGATTCAGTAAGGCATAGCTGTAAAAAAAGCAGCCCATACTGCATACACAGTGACTTTGGCTCCTGTACAGTAGTGTAGCTGATTGCTGCAGTGTCAGGCAGGGCACGAAAGCACTGTTTCTTAGCAGATTTCCACTGTTTTGGTGGTTTCTGCACTATGTTCCTTCTTGCAGCACGAAGCATGCCTTGCACAGCCGTCTTTGTGCTCTGCACCCTCAGCCGTCTCAGAGATTTGGCCTCTAGGCTGTAACCCCTTCCTCCAAAGTCAGCAGATCCTTTGCCAGGTTTTCAGCTGCTCAGGGATGGTTTTGATGTGGAAAATCAAATCTTCATGTTTCATGGCCACTTTTTATTTCTTAGACTCATAGCAAATGGAATTATTTAGATTAATTTAATGGATTTTAATGATTCTGATGTTCCATGTTCTTTTTTTTTTTCAGCAATAAAACTTTCAATGAATATTTTGAAGAATTGTTTCTTTAACAGCAATGTGTATTTTAAGTCTGTTACATGGTAGTAATTTGGGTTCTGTGTGATGGATAAAGACTAAAGAAGTGTAAATGAAATAAAGTTACAGATATGTATCTGTAATACAGATACGTATTGCCCTCTTTTTTTCTATTTCCTTCTTACATAAAAACACTTTAAAAGCATCTCTAAGAATGTCTTAAAATAGTATATCGTTTCTGTCTGATCATCACTGGTTAGTTCCATACATTTCAGCACCGTTCTTCAGGCCAATCTAGGAAAAGGTTTTTCAGAGAGCCATCTAATTTTTTTGTTCTGTGTCAAACATGAGAGCAAACAACGAGCAAAGGTTCACCCACCTATTTTTGTCACTGCTGATGCTCACTGAGAATCAAAGACTTCAGTAAGAACATTAGTTCCATGGATATCTGCTCTTACTTCCTACAGGCTATCTATTTCTACATATTCTGAGACTATCTCCTCTAAACTGGAATGTGTGCCTTGCAACTACCTTTTAAGCATTAGTAAACAGTTACTTCTCAAAACCTCTCTTATTTATCCATCGCTTCAGATGGGAAAACACTTTTCTAGAATTGATGACTACTTATTTTTCAGCTAAAGTAAATACAGGTCTATATCTCTTTTCATTTGTGCGAGAAGCTGACATATTCTGTCACAACATAGCATGAGTAAATGGGAAAGTGACAGCTTCCTGGCAAAATTTTAAAGAGATAAACATCTATTTTTGTTTAAACAGCTACTAAAAAAAAAAAGTTAGATAGAAGCTTCCAAGCTGAAAGGCTGTGGAATATATGAGTGCTGCAAACTGGGAAATGGATGCACACAAGTAAGCACCTGATGTCTATTGTTACCCCTACTGTTTTAACTGTATTTCTCCATTACTTAGTATGAAAACTTTAGGCAATGTTCAATCATTATTGGCATAAGTACATGATAGAGTTAACATCACATTTTGTTATTTTTGAAAGGAATAGGTGTTCAGATTAGCAAAAAGCCTTATAAGTAAGGATATATTTTTGCATAGCAGTGTGCTTACAGATAGAGTGCTTACAGATTCTTACGCTCATGGGTTTAAAATGATTTCAATAAAAGACAGTTATAAGATCCTTTGGGCTCAAAAGTTACAGGATGCTGAGATATCTGAAGTGTGGTAGAACCATTATTTTGTTATATGTCTCGACTTAGAACTCAGAAACAGTAAGGAAAAGAATGAGATAAATGAAAATATCATAAGGAGAAGAATTATATATATACAGGTAAAACAGCAAGAACTGGATAAAGTATAAGTTTGGACAAGACATATGGTGTTTTGGGAAAACATCAAAGAAAGGATAGAAAATGCATGCAGCTTCTATGAAAAGAAAGTAGGAAAGACATTTGTCAAGGAGAGGAAAAGGAAAATGCAACTAGGAATCATAGTTTAGAGAGAACTTAAGGGTAGATAGTCTGGAGGAGGGGAAAAGACTGGGAAAAATAAAACAAAAGAAAAATAAGGTGAAATGATCTGAGCAAGGAAAAAGATTCATTAAGGAGAGAAAGTCTGGTGAAAGGCCTTAGAGATATTAAATGGCCCAAGAAATAGCAATCAAGTCACTGCATTTTAGCTGCTGGGTTTATAAGCTTTGCAGGCTGCTTGCAGACCCAAGGCTAAAGCAGAACAGAGCAGCATCATTGCCTAGGAGCCGTCCACATTTCCCTTCATTCTTAATACAGACACCAGATCTCTCTGAGGAAGACACACATTCCAGCAACGTTCAGCTCCCAGGCCAACACCTCAGGGAGTGAAAGCTGTTTTATTAGCTCAGTTTTGCAAATGAGGAAACTGAGGTAGAGACTGAAAAATTTCCTGGGGCTTTGGCCTTTGTGATCATAAGTAGGAAAGCCAGATAAAGACAGATAAAGACAGAATAGCTGTATACTGACCCTTGTGCTGTAATTTCAGACTCTAATTGTTTTCATGTTGCATGTGGTGTTGTTAAGATATATTCTATTTATACACGCAGAGATCCATGTAGAACTCTAAGTAGATGGAGAGCTGAGATTGGATTTAAATACAGTATATCTTCAATTTCCATCAATGTTTCTCACTTAACAATAGAGGACAACTCTTCTGTAAGCATCTGCAGTGTCAGTAATTCCATTAACAAAGAAGCCACTTTATTATCAACATACTGTAGCTTCATTTTAATGTGTCATTTGCACTTCAAAGTCACATAACTTTTATTATGGTAAATCAATTAAAACTATTTCTCATGATAATTTATCTTCTACAGAGTTTATCATCTCAGAGAATGCAATATTTCCCAATTTAACTTCCAAGACAAAAGTGATGTAATTTGAATGCCTTTTACTGAGCTTATTAAGCATAAAGATCACAGAAATTTCAAACCCTGAAAGATAACTGTTTCATCTATGTGATAAAATGGAAGTCACATTTCTGTAGCTTACTGGAGGTAGTAGGAGACAGTATGCTAATTAGTAATATAACCTCATTTACTCATTTGGTATGTCTCTTGTTTTAAATGATAGTCTGTCTAGAATAGATATCCTGTTTGATACAAATATGAAAAGGAAATCAAGTGAAGCTACTCTATATTCAATAAAGCTGTGTGTAGCATTCATATGATTATACTTTTCTTCATATGTTTATCATCCAGGAATAACCTTGAAATAAAGTAAACATTTTCAAAGATCTTGCGCTGAAGAATTCAGGTTCATATAGACACATTATTCCCCTTCAGAAGGGAAAGATAGGTCGGATCCCAAACTAACATATATTGCCATAACTCTAACAAAGGAAGAAGCAAAATGACAACGTACACGAGCTGAAAAAGTGACAGTGGGCAAGTGTTAAAAAAGAAAAAATCAGCCAAGATACAACCGCCACCCCCTTGAAATCTGGAAGCATTAAAATAAGATGAAAAGCACATCCATGTCTTTGGTGCATGCGTCTGACTGGGACTGACTGTCTAATAGCAGAAAGCGTGTTTTTCAAATGTATATTTTCAAATGATCTTAGGAATGCCTGTCCCCTGACTTTGCACTGTGATTTGTTCCCTCGGCTATTCAAAAGGTTTGCAAGTGCTACCAGGCTATAGTTCCTCCCTCTCCTTTATGTGCACATGCTTATTTTGCATAAGACATTATAATGGGAAGAAAATTAAGAAATAAGACAATAATAACCCTCTTAATACTGCAATAATAACTCTCAATACTGCATCACACAAAACTGAACTGAGCAACAGCAGCAGTAATCCCAATATGCAGCCGCCCTTCTGGGCCGGTTTTCCATTGCTATAGCAGTAAAATGTCACTGTGCCTATGCTCAGCAGGGGAAGGGAAGAGCAGTTCCTGTGTATTGCGTGCATTTGATGGCCTGTTGCTAATGACTCATGGCATCAACAAATCATGCTGCAAGTCTAGGGGCAGCTGCCCTTAACCTCATTGGTTCCAGGTATCTCTCAGCTGTAGTAAGTGGTCCTGCCTGGAGTAACATAACTGGAAAAGTTCGGATACCCTTTGGTCTAATAAAGAGTACCAATCAATTGTTTAGGGGTGTGAAATATTCTCCAAAAATCCTTGTCTTAGGCTCTTTTTGGTCTCTACATATAAGATCAGAATACATAGAAGATGCTTCTGTTTCATGTAAAATTTCACCATGTTTCATTTGCTGAGGATGTGGCTCTGTGGAATGACCATTTTGCACACTGGGAGCGCTAACCTGCTGAAGCTGTGAGCATGTGTCTACTGCTCTTCAGCCTTGCCTTTGGAACAAATTTAATTCTGTGTCTTTACTCACAGTCTGTTTGTTTGTTTGTTTGTCTGTTTCAGGAATTTTGAATGTTTGGCCAGCGTATTCCCCAAACTCACTGTGACTGAAGACCAGAGCTTAATCATAAAAGTACAGTAGAATCTTAACACTTCTGTCTCTTCTCTGTAACACAGTTAGTGTCTTGTTGGATTTTATTAACAAGTGAAGAAAAAATCATTGACTAAAGGCTTTGTGAAGATGCATGGAGGTATAACTCCATGTAATGGGCTGAAGTATACAAAAAAAAAAAAGGAAAGTTTAGGCTGAAAAGAGGTCTTAATGGTGTGATTTATTGGACTGCATTATAGTCTCCCAGGGGAAACGGTAGAAGCCCAATTTAAATAATGGAAAAAAACTCACATCTCCTGAGGACCAGAACATATGGGAACTAAACATAGGAAAACTGAACAGATTTTATCAAGGCTGGAATTGGCCAGTTCCTTCTGCCATTACAGTATTCCCAAAGGAGCAGCAGAACAGATATACAGCATTTTCCCACCATTTGTATTTGTATGGCATAAGTAGTAAGAAGTATGTTCCAAAATAATTTCCCTTGATGGTGATTATTTGTTACTATGCAAAGTACCCCATTTAAGAGTAGAAATGTTATCCTTAAATTAATCATTTCATAGTATGGTCATTCAAGGAAGCAAAGAATGAGCCATTCTTTTATATAATTAGCCTGGCAAATGTTCACTTAAGAATCACGTATTTAGGACTTGCCTCTACACAAGTAAATGGGAGTTTTGCTATTGACTTCAATGGGAACAGTCAAAGAGCCAGTTTCTCAGGAGATGCCAAACATCTCCCCAGCTCTCTTTGGAATTTGTAGCATTTGACTTTATTTAATATGGGGAAAAATGCTGCCTCATACGCTAACACTATTTGGTCTAGGTCTACTCACTGTCAAGTCATTAAACTCCCACATTTTGAGGAGATAATTATATTTTTAAGCATGAGGATCCAGATCTCCCCTGCTTTGTACATGGTTTAGTCCTCTTCACTTTTCAAAATGAATACAAAATCCTTCTCTGTCGCTGCTTTAAGGTTTAGCATCCAGTTATGCTCACTTTCCTCTGATGAAAGTGCAGGCTCATCACCATTCCATTTCCAACTACCAGAAAAGTAAAGACTAAAACATGCAAAGTTACTTATATGAGTTCTCTTTTCATATGCCAAAGTTATGCATTAAGACAGTTGGACTAAAATGCAAAAAGCGGCCTATCTATTATATCACTGCTTCGATGTGTTATTAAAATATTACTGGAATGCTGCACTTTGATGGTTTCATGCAGTCAGAATCCAACAAACAGCATTTTAGAATCCCATCTTTGCATTACTATTTTTAAGGGTATTGATTTTTTTTCTAATAGCCTTTCTGAACAGTTTCTTGGGTTCAATAAGGTTTCTTTATTCCCTAATTACAGAGAGCTTACTGAAGATAATACTCTTTTGAAAGACCTTTTTTTTTCAGTTTAGTTTTGTTTTGATATGCTGACGTTTATGTAAATAAGGGCCTGTTTACTCAGTTTCAATATATAGTAGTCTTAAATCAGAGAAAGCTCATAATAAATATGAAACTAGAACATTCCTTTTTGTAAACACATCTGCAAGCCTGACTGCATCTCACTAAGCATTTTATAGGTTCATTACACTACTTGGCTCACATTGAAGTCACCTCAAATTTTATTTTTATTTTTTTTCTACCCATCATAGAAATAAACTTTGGCTTCTGTTTAGAGAAGTGACTGGAAGATATGCAGTATAATATACAGATTCAGGAAAAAATAATGTTTATTATTGGTGCCAAGGCCAAGTGACTTATGTGTCACGTACTAAAATTCAGGAGGGGTCAACAGAGGTGTCTCTTACTATAAATGCATGATTTATTTTATGCAGAGACTTGAAGCTAAAAAGAATTGACTTATACTTGTGTAAATGTGGAACCGTTGCATCGAAGTTAACTGACTAGCATAAGTATACAAACAATAGTAATGAGGACTTGATTGCAAACTGCCTGTCCTTATAGTTTGACCAATCAAGTGGGGACAAAATGAGTCATGGTAACAACTACCTTGTTTTTGTTGTTGTTGTCTTGTTTTGATTTTCCCTTTCAGCCAAGGGTGCTTTTAGGGGCATTTCATCATTAGCTGAATAAGAACAGATTTAAGGAGGAAGTCAGAACAGTGTCCAGAAAAACTCCTCTGTTGGTGCTGATATGGTGTCCTCTCTTCCGCTGAACAAATTTCATGCCTGGTGCTCTTGCAGATTCTACCACTATTCAGCATATTCCTACAATCTACTCAAAGAATGTCAGATAAGCCTTTTTTCAATAGTTACTGAGAGCAATTTCAGTGTTTCTTGGAAACATAGCATAGTGCTATTATTTGTTATATAATCCCATGAACTGCAGAAGGACAAAGGCATATGCAATTGTGGCATCAGAATGTGCAACATTTAAGATTACTGTAAGGCATTCTTGCGAGTGCAATAATCAGTAATGCAATATAATGAGGGATATCACTCATTTTTTACATTTTTCTTTTAACAGGACTCTGTATACTTTGCAGGCCCACTGAATTCAGTATAAGATAAACATCTGTAAGAATGGCAATATCAAGCCCATGAGTGACAATATCTATGTTATAGCTCACAAAAGTCTTTTGCACATAGCAAATAATTAACCAGAAGAAAATGTAACCTGTTATTTAAGTGTTGTTATTAATATTTGTCATAAATTGCTATCTGCATCCTGCTAAGATATTAGTAGTTTCTTGAGGGCAGTTACGTATTGCATTTTCAAGGGCTGGCACTTAGTTACTTGGTCAGCTGGATTGGAAATTTTTAATTCATCAATGTGAATAGTGTTGCAAAAAGTCGATGCAGCTAAGATCAATCATGTCCTAGCTATTGTTTGGTGGGATGTAGAATCATCCAAAAGCTTGAAAAAAATATACACAAATAATTTACTTAACCTTGGCACTACTTGTAAATCCTCAGGTAATAATTATTTATTAAATGTTTACTTGAGGTGAAAATTAGACTTCAATAACTGAAAGTAGAGTCAAGATGCTTGGATCCGTAAGGATTTTTTTCTTTAAATTTAAACTTTAAACCAGACTCTTGAGATTCATCTTGTTTCTGAGAGCCCTAGGGAATAGCAGGAAATTCATACATATTTAATATTAGTCAAATCAACCTATGCAGTAACCATGCTAAAACAACAATTATGCAGACTATCTATGTAAATATGAAATAAGAATTACATTTTTTTTTTATTTGGAACATTGGAAAGACTTGTAAATGATTTAATTTAAGAAGACAAGGTTTGCAGTGATTTTGAACATTTTATTTACAATATATACCATGACAAAATATTTTAATTTATTTGTATTTTCATATTCAATTCAGCTATAACTAGGTTAAGACTAGTATCATCTTCAGAGAACTAAATTTCATTATCCTAGAGTGAAAATAGAGAAATGTTTGTCTGTGCCAGAGATAATATATTTAATGTTTTATTTAAACTATTTTTTTTTAACTTGTGAGATGTGGTAAAAATAATTAACTCTATGTTTTCAGTAATAGTAGTAATATTTTTCATGCATATAATAGCCCTTAGAATCAGCAAAAGTGTTTTATGTTTTCCTGAGCCTAATCTAATTATGGTGAATGATGTATATTAATAAAACCAGGAACCAGTCTCCAGTCATTTTCATTTCTTCAGATAGATATGATTCTAGAGGAACAGGAGAAAGTCTTCATAAAACCCATGACTTCGTTCTGTCAGAATCTACTCACTTATTCTAGCATCACAGATAATCCCTATTTATACATGTTCCTTATGAAGCCTATCATTTGTTGAAGAAAATTATGTTTTCGTAGGCATTTGCATGGAAACTAGTTGTGAGGAAACAATGTTAAGAGTAGACCACTGAAAGGTCTTTGGAATCTCTGAGCTAGATTTGATTTTGAGAAAGGTCAGAGAATTTCCATTAATATAGGTCAGGTGAGAGCTATTTAAAATTTCTCCCAGTTGTTCTCCTGTAAAGATCCAGTAACACCATGGCACTAAGCAGATCCTCTATTTAAAAAGGTATCTTTTGGTAATCACTGTTGATTTTTCAAAGCTTAGGCACTCTCACCTAAGGTCGGCTTTATTCTTGCCAGCTTTAGGCTTTGGCACTGTAGATACCTTTGACTGATCCGTTTCACATTCTGCTCCCCACATAATGAATGGAGAGAACTTGGCACTTTTACAGCTATTTTTCTGACTCATATAATATCAAAACTAAACTGAAAAAAAGTATTCTTTCAAAAGAATAACATCAAAAAGGAATTTTCACTAAACGTGTTTGCCTTCCACCATTGGCTGTAAAGGGAAGCTAGAATGACTACACAGTTACACAGCTGGTGCTTTGGCTGATTGTCTTTGCCTTTGCCTGTCAGTCAACACTTTTGTTTGACTCCATAATGAGTTAGCTGGTTAGTGTGCCAAAAGAAGAAATTTGGGCAACATTTAGGATGTGTCTAGCTTGAATTTCAGATTCACTTTTAAAAAGTTTTAAGCAATATAGAATGGCAGATCTCGGTGAAACTGAAAAGGTGGTTAACAATGAACTGAGCAAGCACAGGGACAGTCCCTGAGTTAAAAGTTGCAAATCTAAAAAATAAGTGCACACAGCTGCCATTTCTTTTGAGGTAGCTATCTGTTGCATACGTGATGCAGAAGTCCCACCAAATTTCAAAAGCTAGTACTTTTTCCATCTAATCAGCTTGAAGGGCTTGATCTACTAGGTGTCCTCATGACAAATTCAATGCATAGTTAAGTAGGATGGGGCTTTCTGGGTAATACAGATGTAGCTGTTTTAAAGAGGTAAGAAGAAAAGGATCAGCATAAAAGCTCCTAACTTTTGCTTCAGATCATAACATTTGCTTCAGATTCCTTGTCCAGTCACTGCCTGTCAAGGAAGATTTTGTCCATGCTTCTCTTTCAGAGAAGTGCACAAATGACATATGGAAGAAACAGAAAAAGAGGAGCTGGTCTCTCTCTCATCTTTTGAGAAATTCTGTTTTAGCAAGTTTTTTTAAAAGACATATGGAAGCAAGAGGGTGTCTTCCTGAGTTCAGCATTATAACTGCATTTAGCTATTCTCAGTGCAAATTCTCAGATAGGAATTTGCATAACATTGCAAGAATGAATGAGATGAATCTAAACATACTTATGAGGACATGTACTTTGAAGGAAAGGCTGTCTGAGCTTGTCTGGCCCTTGGACTATGACCCCCTGCTGATCTTCTATGTGAGTACCAACAATACTGAAGGGGAACCCCTGAGAGCATCAAACATGACTATGCGGCTCTGGGGATGATGGTATAGGGCATAGGGATGCAGGTGTGTTCTTCTCAATCCTGCCAGTGAGGTGATAGGGCCTGAAGAGGACCCAGCTGTGGGTCATCAGTTGGTTTCAGTTGGTTAGCTAGTTGGTTAGCTAGTTCAGCTGGTTAGCTAGTGGCGTCTGTTGGTTAGCTAGTGTCGACAACAGCATTTCTGTTTCCATTACTCTCTTCAAGACCTGACAACTGCTTGGTAGAAATGGGATCCACCTGAGAAATGGGGGCAAAAGTATTTTTGCCAACAGGCTGGCCAACCTGGTAAGGAGGGCTTTAAGCTAGGAATGACAGTGGAGAGAGGGAATGACCAAAGGACATATAAGGAAGTGGTGAATGGGGTTGGCAAACAAAGAGTCTGGGATGATGTGTACAGCAGGGACCTCTTTATTAACAAAATAGGAATGAAATGGAATCATGCAAAGCATACGCAAGTAAATAAGGAATTATCTATGCGATCACATTATGAGGAAAGCTCTCATGCCTTTTCTAGGAAGTTAGCAGACCAGGGTGCCTCTCTGAAGTGTCTGCACACTAGTGCACACATCATGGAAAACAAACAGGAGGAACGAGAAGTCAGTGTGCAGTTACAGGGCTACAATCTCTTTGGGATCAGGGAGACAAGGTGGTATAGCTCCCACGTCTTCAGTGCTGTGACAGCTGGAGGATTGTTCTCCATTTGAGAAAGCAGTGGGAACGCATAGAGCTCTGGTGACAGGTGAGGAGCCACCTGAGAGCTTGTGGGTGAGGATTAGTGGTCGATTAGTGGTCAGACCATCACGTGTGACATTGTAGTGGGTTTCTGCTATAGCTCACTTGATCGGAGATAGATCAGGCCTTCTTTGGGCAATCGAAAGAGGCTTCCCCTTCATGGGCTCTGGTGATCATGGAGGGTTCAAAGGTGATTAAAGGACCAGAGCATTCCTCATGTGAGGAGAAGCTGAGAGAGCTGAGACTGTTCATCCTGGAGACGAGAGGGCTGAGGGTGATCTCACCTTCTTATGAGAGCATGTAAAGAAGACATGTAGCATTCTTCTCAGGGGTGCCCAATGACAGGACAAGAAGCCATGGGCACAAGCTGCAACATATGAAATTCCACTTGAATGCAAAAAAAAAAAAAAAAAAAAAAAAAAATAGATATATATATACACACACACACACACACATATACCTATATGTGTGTATATATATATATATATAGTGAGAGTAGTTGAACATGTTGCCTGAAGAGGCTGTGGAGTCGCTGTCCCTGGAGGTATTCAAAACCCAGGTGGACACAGCACTGGACAACCTGCTGCAGGTGATCCTGTCTAAGAAAGTGGGTTGGACCAGAAGATATCCAGAATTCCCTTCAAAGCCAGTTATTCTCTGATTCTATGAAATACTATGATTGGTACTTTTTTTTTTTTTTTTTTCCCATGTGTGTCTGTTTGCATATTTGCTCTAAAATAAAAAAACTGTTAGCCAGAAAATAGTCTTAGGAACAAGGCTAGAAACTAGGTACTACCTCTCTGAAATCAGTGAGTTTAATGCCAAAATTCCTGGGCTATAAGCTTAAAGGTTATGTGCTGAAGAATTAAAATATATATATATATATATATATATATACACAAAAATCTATTCCTCTCTTTGATTCCTGTGTTGCTCTTCCTTTACTCAAACAGAAATAACATCTTTTTTTATTTTACAATTTTTAACATTTATTTTATCTAGAATATGACCAATAGTCTAGGCTAACACATCTTAGTTTTCCTTTTGTTTTTTCAGTAGAAAATAGAAGATGTATTTTTGCCTGATAGGCATGGTGTTATGAGCCGTGCAGCTAGGATACCTTCCTTAGCTGCTCTGTATTCTGCCTCTGACTCATTCACATACTCTCACATATTCTGCAGTATGTGAACTGGCTTACAGTACTAACGATAAATTGCACAGCAGTGCTAATTGAAGATCAACTGGAGGAAATCAATAAAGACATTATTATATATTAGCAGTTATTGTTATTCTTAAAGAAGAAAAGTGTTTTGTCAGTTCATTTTAGAAAGAAAAAAGTTGATGTGATAGATTCCTGAACAAAACAGTGCAAAATACAGAGCTTCAGAGCTCAGCTGCAAAGAGTTGAAAGAAAGAACAACTTTGCCTGCTGTGGACTAATGCTTAATATTATAATCCTCAGAAAGTCATGCTGCAAACTAGGCCAGCAATTAGTGTTGTAGATTTTTCAAGCATAATCTAATTATTTCATAGCCAGTAAATCTACGTTCATTATTACATGAACACCAACAGGGTAAGTGCGGTTAAACCCACTATGTTATTCGTTACATCCCAATACTCTAATATGTTAATTATTAACTGAACTAAAATTCAAACTACAGGATATTTTGATTTATAATGCAAGTTTTACTTGTATCTTTGATAGCTAACCTTGCTTCTTAAAAGTTTTTTTGTTCCATTATAAGGCAAAGGCTTTTAAAAATTATTATATTTTTTATCTTTTTCTGTGTTAATTTCTAACAAAGTGAAGTTTATTAAGTTTTATAAAGATATTTTGTGTCAGATCCCATCTAGTATAATAGAGAGTTATGTTGATTTACTTGTGGATCTACCCCAAATATTTCTTTTTAACTATAGTGTAATAAATATATTTAATTAACTTTTAAATTAATTTGAGGAAAAGAGTCCTCATATTTATCTCTTCTGATTGGAATGTGCCTTTCATTAAAAACCTGTAAGAACCTCTGAAGGATCTTCAGGACATTTATTCAGAATTTCAGTTTATTAATCTTTCCTTTTGATCTTACAGCACCATCTCTTTCCTGCCTCACTCCCCACCCTGAAAAAAAAAAAAAAAAAAAAAAAAAAGTCTTCCAAAATATAGAGAGCTTTTGACATTAGCTGAAAGGATATGGCCCTGGAAACTACATCTCCAGAGGAAATATTTTTGGTTTTTTTTTCACTTGAAGTAGTGTGTAGTACTAGTGTGTATGTGTGTGTATATAAGCATTATATATATACACATGCAAACACAAACACACATTTGAAAATACATAAAAAACTACTGAATTTTTGAACTGGAAGCTCATAGCAGTTTCCACAACATGGCATCAGCAGAAATAAAACTTACGACCGACAAAAACAGTGTCCTTTGGTTGTACCTATAGCTTTAGCACTTACTAGATCAGTCAGTGCTGAAAGATCTGTGTCTAAGGTAATTAAAAACTAATGATCCAGATAGCCTCAATATCTTTCTTTATGCTGGATATCTATATTGTGTCCCCACTGAATGACCACAAGGAAGAAAATAATCTGCAGTTGTTATTGGCACATTGAGTTCCTTTATTTCAAATGCAAGAAACCTCATATTAAAAGTTTCGGGTTCCATCTCTACAGGTGATCTCTGGTTAGGTATATTACATATGGGAGTAATAGAATGGAACTAAAGGTGGTATAAAGAGTTTTATTAAAAATGCTCTTACATATTTATGCAATGTGAAAACTGGAGTTTTTAATATACACATTCATCATAGATTCCAACAGAGAATAAGAAGGTAATTCTGCAAACACAATGGGGCTATTGAATCATAAATGCTACACTGATGACTAAAGTTTGCAACATTGAACTTCTAATCATGTGTCTTAAATTAGTATAGTTACGTTTTTTATATCAGGTTGTTATATTAGTGACAAAATACACTGTGTTTTTCTGCTTTGCAGGTAAAATGCAAAGAGCTTATCAGCCTTTATTGCATGTTCACTTTCTAGGAAGAGAGTTCAAAGGTGTTTTTTTCTTAAATTTAAGGATTATGCTTGCTTTTATGTCTAAATTTTTATGTCTAACTTCTGTAGAGGAAACACAAAGAAAAATTAGGACTTAGAAAGCTGAAGTAGGTTGGTAATGGCACAAGACTCTTGCCTAGAGGTTTTCCAATAATACCTGAGTGAGGATTCGATCTATCCAAAAATCTGAAATGAGTCACTAAGCTATGGTTTGGATGAGCAGCAACTAGCAGAGATTGGAGGGTATTCTTCATTGATGGCAGTAACAGATTTTCCCATGGTCATCAAACTGTATGCACTAGTAGCCCATATCTCCCGCTCTACGACTACTGAGGCTTTTTGAGCTGTTTCATTTTCTGTTGATCACTGAAGAGTTTTAGCCATGCATTTGTCCTTGGAAAGAACCTTAACTCTCTTCTTCAATAAAATTGACTCCATCGCCCTCGGAAAAATCGGAAGCCATTTTGATGTTATAGAGATTGCTATAGCTAGCAATTTCTTCCAGCACTTGCTTCACTGTATGTCCCTGCCAGAATAGTTTCTGGTTATATGGTAATGTATATTAGTGTGGACAAATGCAGCTTTAAGTACCAGGTGGTCAAATGTCTTCATAACCAGTTTTATATCTTGCAAATGACTTAAGCTGGGTTTTAACACAAAGATTTTGGAGTAAAAGGCAAGGGAGTGTGGTTTCCTCGCCTTACCTTGCCTTGCCCTTCTTTTTCTCCCTCCTTCCTCCCCCCTCCCCTTCCCCTTCCTTTTCCCCTTCCCTTCATTAGCTGACTAATAAATGAGTCAGAGCTTAGCTTAGCCATAAGTCAACCAAATCTTCTAGTGACACACATAAAAACAAAAAACAACCCCCCCAAAAAACAGCTTCTAAAGAAATACTACATTAAAGATCAAAATGAAGACATGGTTCAGACAGGTTTCCAAAGAACTCCAAATTCATTGCCACACTTGAAATATTGAAAATACAATCAAGTAATATTGATTTATACTTCCTTTTTGCTAAACATTTCAGTTCTCTGAAACAGGCAGATAAAGTTAGAAACTCAATTCTTCTCTACTTTTTTCATGCACCAATGTCATCAAAGGAATGTCAAAATTCTTATTTAAGTTTGTGAAAGTTTATTTAAGTTGCTGAAAGTTGATGATGAGAAAATAAAAGATAAAATGTGGATTTAAGTAGACTCAGTATACCAGGCAAATTGTGAATGGCAAATTGGACAGATTGTCCTAGTAGGTGGTATAGTTTGAAAATGATACCTGTCATCTAAGTTTCTTGAAAGATGTCAAGTAAAATGAGCAATTTTTAAGGGATATATTTTAATTGAAATATAATACTATGAGAATGCTTTTCTCTATATTTGTTTAATCTGGATCCAGTTATCTCTTGCCCAAATTTGGATAGAATCTTCATATGTCTTCCCTTTATTCTCAGGCATCATTCCTGAGTTTGGTTCCCATATGTTTCTAAAAATACATTTTATGCATTTTGGTAAATGAATATTTCTAGAATTAATTAGCAAAGTGGATTTTAAATAAAAATGTTGCAGAAACTTTAATTCTAAATTCAGACTTAAATATATCTCTAGAAATAAAATCTAGACTTAAAAAATGGATATGGTAATTTCTAAGGTACTTCATGAAGTTTTAACCAGCCAGCTGCTGCAATAACAAAGTGAATGGCATGGATAAAATTCTGTAACTCTCTGAAAATGTATCTGCAAACACATAACTAATCATTGCTATTATGTTAAGTATAGTGAAGCAGTGATAATTTGCCTGGTAAATTACAGTATATTATGGAGTATACAGTAAACACACATATTCATAAGAAATAATTATATATTTTAAAAGAGATAAAACAAAACTCCCACTTGTAAATGGCAATTTCTATTGCATAGATGTGATGCGAAGATATATTTAGCAACTACATACATGACTTTTAAATCAAATTCCACAGATTTTTGAATCATGATGTGGATACGTCTGGCTTAATACACAGGTTGGAAGAAACAACTGCTAGTGAAAACTTTGATCAGTGGAAATATTCATGCATAAAAAAAAAAAAAAAAAGAAAAATTAATCTTTTTATAAAAAGCATTTGTATTCCACCAAAGTACAATGTGTACTTTCTGTAGTTCTATCTGTCTGTTTATCTAGGAGTTAAATAAGCCGTTGCTCAGATACCATGCTACAGGGTGAACATATTAAGAAACAATAACAAGATCTATCTATCTATCTGTTTATATTGGTGCTCATCCTTGTAGTGTCTAAGTGCCTGTAAGTAAAAACTGATTAGATACTGGCAAGTAATAAAAGTGAATCTGACCAATCTCCTTTATTATCCAAGCTTAAAGCATGAAAAATGTAAACATAAAGTAAATAAGGGCCAAATCCTTTGGGCTGCTTAACAAAGCATAGTTAGATATATGAGACTTGTTCTGCTAGGAGAATATCTGAGAATGAAATACATCATACAAGGACAAAATGAAGTCAAGAGAATATCCTTTTTGGGGTTGTTGTCTCTTGAATTATTTTTCGTCAAAATGCAGGGATAAGACTATCAAGAATTTCCTTAATGTTTTATTAATGCTAACTATAAAGCTAGGATTTCTGGCTATAATGGTTTAACTGTGGTTAGAGAGTTAAATCACACTTTGAACCAAAAGAACCAACAACTTCTGTATCTATTTTGAAAAGGGAGTGGAGGTGATCATTTATCAGAGATTTACCCCTAGTGATATGGAAATAGAATTTAGCAGATGCAGCAACACAGGAAAACTACATCTTGAAAGCCTGGAGTCATTTGACTGGGAAATCAGAAACGCGTTACTTGCAAGCAATTCAAAGTTACAATTTTAGGAAAAAGAAAGCCGGAAGATCCACAGAAATGCAAGTTGCAACTCAGTTCCCAAAATGCCGATAGAAGGAACCCAGAAGTATAATTAAGCAAACATACTTTTAAATAAAGCAATGGAAGTCTGAGCTTTTGTTCTGTTTTCTCTTAACTTGTTATATTCTATTGAGCACAATATTCTATGATTTTGGTAAGCTTGTAGTCACTGGTTCTAGTTCTTGAGAACCTTTTTATAAGAGGAATAGGAGAGGCAGAGGCAATACCTGGGGATACCATCTGGGCTACCAGGTAGTTGGGGATACCAATTACAATTTCTATTGCACATATACTTATGTAGCTGCCTGAATATATCTCGAACTCCCATATATATAGTTTGTTGAATCAGAGCACATGAAAAAAAGGGATGGAGTATGTGTGCCATTAGACAAGAAGAACCAAATTCAAAACAGTAGGAGGGCCAGCAGACCATGTTCCTTGTCTACCCCGTGACATCTGTGCTCTCGTGGCACCATTCTCATCTTCACTGAAATGTAATCTTCTTCCTTCCTACCACAATATTGCAAAGTTTGAGGATGTGCCAGGTAGGTCGTTGAAATACACTGATTAGCTAGATGACTTATATCGTGCAGGCCTTTACAGGGTAACACAGAGCCTTTAGAAATGCTCTGGTATTTAGCAGAGCAAACGCATTACTTGGCTGGATGTGCCTCATACAAAGCTAAACAAAGGGTTATTTGCAACATAGACAGGTTACTATTGGTTTATAAGGAAGAGAACTAAAGGCAAGAGGGCAAGAATACTATTAAAGTAATGATTTTAAGAAGCCAAGTCTAGTATCACATTTGCAGTTGCATTGGTAGCAAACTGAAAATTCCTATTTTGTAAGTATTTATGTATTATATATTTATATATTATATATTTATATACTTTATAAATATACCAACCATAATTGTCCTTTCTATTTATTCTCAGATCATTTTATCATTTTGTAAAAATGTTAACTTGCAGGAATTTGTACCTCATTAGGATAACTTCCTTTTTTAATCTAGCAATTTATTTCAAGTATACAGTGTATTAAACAACAAAACTGAATGAAGTTATTGCCTTCTACTACTATAATTTAATAACTTTGCAAGCCACTTGATCTTCAGCTACATACTTCTTGTGATGTGGTCATACCTCCTTGAAAAAAGAGTTCCTCTTGAAAGAGAACTATTTTTACCTTCTAGCTAAAATTATTAATCAATGCAAAACTCTTAGTTACGGCTGAAACTTCTTATCATGATATAATTTTGTTCTTGAAATGTAGTTTTCATTTTAAGATATTGATAACAGAAAGTAGATAAGAAACTTCACTTTGCCTTCCAGCATCAGAAAATGTCTTGCACTGCTAATCAATTATCTCTTTGCTTTTAAAATAACTCGACTTCAGGAATAATAGGTTTCTGTATACGAATATACAGTGTGTGCTTGTGTGCACATGTGTATGTGGGTAGATGAGCATGTCCAGTGTCCTTTCCATGAATATAACCATGAGTTTCAAAATACTCTCCTTTCCCTAGAAAACAAAAAATCTTTTAACTCTCTTATGGAAACGAACACGAAACCTTATACACACTGATGTCACTGTGGATTTCACAGCTGAACCAAGATTTCAAGATTCTGGTAGCATATTTAGCTTTAATATGTATTTTTATGATATATTAAAATCCTTATATAGCAAAATAATATGCAGTCTGTTAGCATATTCAGATGTCATTTTAGGATGATATTACTCTTTTTCCATTAAGGTATGACTGAAAAAAATTAAAGTTGTATATTTCAGCCCTTTTTTTTTTTTTAATCAGGAGTCATAATTATGTGATTTAATTGGTCTAACAATAGCTGCTTTGCACAGAAATGTTTAAAAACCTTTTTTTTTTTTTTTTTTTTTCCTTCTCAGATCTTCAGTAATTTCACCAAATCAAAAATGTAATTTTCTTATGACTATTCTTCACCACTGAAAAATAAATCAAGGACAAATTGCACCAGGCATGGAATTAAAACCAAATTTCTCAAAAACAATGGAAAATCTAAACTTCTGTGCCAAAGTCATGAAGTCAATGATTTTTGCAACCCTGACTCAATATTGCCTCCTGTCTTATAGCAATGAAATAAAAGGGTTATGAACTGACCAAAATTTCTTCTTTTTCATAAGTGATGTACATTATCCAAAAGTACTTACTAAAAGTTTTTCCGTACTGAGAGTAGTGGCTAAAGGCAAACTGAAAGGGGAAAAGCGCCACCTATTGGCCATAGAATGAATCTTATTTGCTGCTGTTGGGTACCTGTAGTCGTGTGTAATAACCAAAGCCGGTGTTTTGGATGAATGTTAAGTTTCAAAAACTTTCAGGATTCATATTAAAGCATTTAAAGCATATACATACATACATACATGCATACATATATAGATATTAAAAATCATATAGTGCGGTATTCCCATAATATATAAACCAAAGTGAAATTCAAAATCTTCCTTCCTTTCCTTCCTTCCTCTCTTCCTGCTTCCCTCCTTCCCTTCCTGTCTCTTGCTATTATTGTTTTTTTCTCGTTCCTTGTCTTCTTCCTTCCTTCCTTCTCACTTCCCACTTTCTCCTTCCTTCCTTCCTTCCTTCCTTCCTGACTGCCTTCCTTCCTGACTGCCTTCCTTCCTGACTGCCTTCCTGCCGTCTTCCTTCACTCCCTTTTCTCCATCTTTCTCCATCCCTTTTCTTTCTCTGCCTTTCCCTCTTTCTTTCTCCCTTTTTCTCTCTTACACCTTCCCTCCCCTCCCCTTCCTTTCTCCCTTCCTTCCCCTCCCCTCCCTCCCTCCCTCCTCACTTTCTTTGTCTTTCTCTCCTTCTCTCTTTTGAAAGCCCTGCATTCCATGAGGATCAGTACAGGGAACTTGAGAATTAGTTTTATTAGGAATTCTATAAAAATTAATAGAACATGAGACTATACAAAATTAAATACTTTCAGACTTGGTGCAGAACTTCACATCCTGATTGGAGACACTCATCTAACTTTCAGAAGAAAAGAGGATAAACAAGTTATTTTCCCTTTGGGTAGAGTGGGGTTTGCTACAGATATTGAAAAGGTGGCAACAAAACAATTTTGATTTTATTGTTGTGTAGCTACCACAGGAAGTGTTTAGAATATTTCTTGCTGAGATTTCTGGAATTTATCAAACGTCTCTTTTTTTTTTTTTTTTAATGGGCATTAATGATGCACATATTGTGACTTTTAAATCACAGGGTTCAATAAAGAATAGTTCATTGACTGCCGGTTCAATGAATTGTGTGGAAATTCATGGGCCATGCAGGCAAAGAGAAAAGGTAACTGTTATTATTTCAAAAGAAGATTTTATGTCTTAGTGGCATTGTGAAAGATTGACCTTCACATGAGATATTGCTGTTCTTGCATTACCACCCTGATATCAATAGAAAACTGCTTTTAATCTACACAAAGAGTCCTGTTATCCTCTCAATGCATGGGGGATTATCATGCTTAACTCTCCAGAACATCCAGAGGCAAAAAGACCCCACAGTTTCTATTGCTGTGAAGCAATTTCTTGAACATATTTCACATGCATTTAGATGATGGTTTTGAAAAGTTTTTTTTTTCTTAAACTAGAAAGTTGACATTTTGTTGTTAATTGGTACAAGAGCACTACTTTATTTGATATGTGCTAGGCAAGGATTTCCTGAGTTTTCAATATTAGTAATTAGATTAAAATATTCATGATTATCTCAGTTAACCATATGATCTCTTCTCAGTAGCTCTCATCTTAACCATATGATCTCTTCTTAATAATGCTCATTGTAAAAGCTAAGTAACATATGTCATAATGAAATAGTAAAAATTGCTGTTTATATAGGAAAATGCCAGCGGGCACATCTCATTTACGAAGAAGAATCTGTAATATATGAATTTGTAAGTGTTTATTTTCATAATTTTCATTTTACCTTTCCTCCTAAAATCACACTGCCTATCTGTCTTTTGCTTTTTCTGGTCAATCAGGTATCCATGGGTTACTGTTTTATATATGTGTGTGTGTGTGTGTGTATGTATACATATATATATATAAGCATCTATATCTGTGTGTGTGTGTGTGTATGCGTGCATTGCGTCTGCACAGTGAAAACTTTTAAATATTAAAAAGAAGTATTGCATCCCATATTTCATCTATTCTTACAAGACAAGAATGACAGTATTAAGATGCACATTCAGGATAGCACTCTTTCTACTTTGAACGCTGTCAAGAACAAAGTGCTTTACAGACTTAAAATAAATCTAGGTACTAATCCATTGAATTTCTGACAACAGGAGCCCAAGGTTTCCATGCACTTAGCTGAGTACTGCATAAGAGCTTGTGCATTATTTATGTCCACTAATGGTGTTGCAATGCTCTTTGTGTGAAGCAGTGACAGTGCAATCTACTAAGATAGCTGCCGCTGTGGACAAAGCCATACATTTTCCTGGGCTTGAATTTTTGACAGAATACTCTATTAATGCCAATTCTGCTTAAGTAAATGCTGAACAGGGGTCAGTTCCTCTTCCCCCCCTCCCCTTCTGCCTCCCCTTATTATTTAAGAAAACAGTGCCATAAAACTGAAAATGATGTTCTGGGCTTTGCTGAATTTTGCAACACAGTAGTAGCTGATAAAGGTCAGTCTGCTTTTTTGTCTACTTTTATGATTTTGTGTGATGGTCCACAGACTAAATAGGAAAGCTCTTAGCATTGGAAAAGGGAGGTGCTATTAATTCCAGTTTCATTGCCATTATACTCTTCAGTGGATCAATAGAATTAAATGAGCTGAGATATTAGGAAAATATTGTGAAGAGAAGTAGGGTGGTATTATTTGACCAAGGTTAGGATGAATAGAAAATAAAGAACCATTTATACTGTCTGTCAATAAATCATAGAACTCATATATAAAATGGAATAGGGCATAACAATCATAAGCCTTTGAGTGACCATAATATCTTTTTTAAATATGTGAATGTTTCGCTGGCAATTTAAAGGGCCACTGCAAACTCTTTTTTTCTTTTAAAATAATAATAATTCCATTTATATAGTGTATCCTGTATAAAGTAATCAGGCTTAATAAGATTATAATACAAATTGTTTTAAAATATCTGCCTTTACTTTCCCCTTTTACTAGAGGACTTCCATGTCTGAAGGTTCTAATGGGGACATGGCTGATCCCCAGGTCTGTTTCCCCCAGTGCTTTCCTGTTTGTACTGCCTGCTGCCTCTGCAGTTTCCATTTCAGCCTTGCAGTTGCTGCTTCTAGCAAATGCTTTCCTGGAGAGCTTGTAAAACATTGCATACATCAACTGAATGTGCAGAAATGACTAACTGAACAGAGATGAAGTAGATCCTTTTGGAGTCAGCTTACACAGGTGCCTGTGGGAAACGATAGAAGACTGTAAGTTATTTGAGGAAATAATAAATATAATGTGGAACAATAGAGATTACCGCATTTGACTTTATTCTCTCCCAGAATCCATAATATTAACAGCAACAGTTCTCATTATCTGAAGAGCTCAGTGACCTAAAGCAAGCTCTTTCCATTGCTTCAGTTCTGTAGAGAGAAGACTAAGACTACTTTACAGAATCACAGAATGATTAAGGTTAGAAGAGACTTTTAGATATCATCTAGTCTAGCCCTCCTGCACAAGCAGGCTCACCTAAAACATGTTGCACAGGATCGCATCCAGGCAGGTTTAAAATATCTCCAGAGAAGGAGACTCCACAATCTCTCTGGGCAGCCTGTTCCAGTGCTCTGTCACCTTCACAGTCATTTTTTTCCCTCAAGTTCAGGTGGAACTTGCTGTGCTTCAGTTTGTGGCTGTTGCCTCTTGTCCTGTTGCTGGCCACCACTGAAAAGAGTCTGGCCCATCCTCTTGACATCCTCCCTTGTGGTATTTATACACTTAGATAAGATCTTCTCTCAGCCTTTTCTTCTCCAGATCAAACAGGTCCAGCTCTCTCAGCCTCTCCTCATAGCACGGATGTTCTTGTTCCCTGATCGTCTTTGTAGCTCTATACTGGACCCTCTTCAGTAGCTTGATGTCCCTCTAATACTGAGAAGCCCAGAACTGGACAGAGTGCTCCAGATGTGACCTCACCAGGGCTGAGGGGAAGTACCACCTCTCTCAGCCTGCTAGCATCACTCTTCCTAGTGCATCCCAGGAAACACACTTTCTGCAGTAAGTGTGACTGATACTCCAGTAAGATGTCTACTGCTGTAAGTGCTGTCTACTGCTGTATTAGGTGAAGCAGCAGAATTAGAATCAGAGATGTGATCTTGTAGTAAGCTTAACGATTACTTGTAACTAAGGTATTTCAGCTATAGATTAATTTTTATGGATTTATTTATTTATTTATTTTTTTAAATTCAACAGTTAACTAGATAAACAGTTCAATCCTGTACAAAGAATTGGGGATGAAGTTGACATATTGTAGACTTCAAATTTTGGTTTAGCACTAGAATGGCTCTGTTCAGTGTTCGTAAGTCTATTCAGATAAAATTAGCCACCTTTTAAGTTTTCACAATTGAAGAAAATCTTCTTATCTTCATACTCACATCTATTCTTACCCCTTATTCTTAGTTAAACTGTCACTTTGCCATATTATATAAATACGCTACAGGTCTTTTGATTTAAAAAAACCTCACAAACCTTGACCCTACTAATAATTCCAAAATCTCAGAGTTAGGAAGGGGCCTCTTGTGGTGTCTCATTCAAACCTAGCTCAAAGCATGACCAAGTAGAGCGGGTTCCTCAGGACTGTGTCCAGTAAATCTCTGAATGCCTCCATGAATAGAGACCTCACAGCGTCTCTGGGCAGTAAGGGCTGGGCACTGACAAAGGCTCTTTTTTTTTTCAATGAAACTACATCTTAAATGTTATGTGATATGAATATCTCATGAGTAAATATGTTATAATACTTACTAGACTGTTCTTGTTATAAATTTGTTTCTCTCTACTGCTTCTTCTTCTTCTCCTCTCTCTCTGTCTCCAAGCTGTAGTCCTTCTGAGAAAATACTGTGGGCCTGCCTCTTTAATATCTCTTTTTTTTTCACTCACTGCCTTACTTAATCTCTATCATTGTGAACAACATCACTATCCTGCTTGTGAGTTGGGTAATATATTTGGTTCACTTCCAGAATGTATTTAAATTTGCAGGTTCTTCTTGCATATCATCTTTGATTCATGGCTTCTCCTATCTATTCTGTCCAGGATCTCATCATAGAGTGTTACGCATGCTGTCACTCCTCCTTTAGAAGAGCTTTGTGATTCTCATCCTTTCTATCACATTAAATATCTTCTCTGAACTTTCCTTTCAAGACCATTCTCAGGTTATCCCTGTCCTATATTCACTTCACATTAAGCATCGTTCTTGTAAACATTAACCTTTGAGCAGTGTGCAACACCTGTCACTGCTGTCCATTTGTCATTTTTTTAAAACCAGAAATCATCATGCTTATCATATTTCCCACACGCTTCTATGGTACATCTATAAAACCACCTACTATCTTCCTTCACTTGTCTCCCTTAAAACTCAAATGTGATTCCTTAAAAAAAAAACAGAGCAAAGCAACCCACCCTGACAGCAGTTATATAAAAACATATTTGTTGCCCCTATCTAATATTTCACTGCTTCCCATTTCTTAGCTTTCTGTGTGTTGCTCTTGCTGCTTGTCTTATGCTGAGATTAGGTAGCATACACTGGTTTCATTTTTTTTGTGAAATCTCTTTGTTCCTGCACTATCATCACCTCTGCTTTCAGTGGAATTCCGCACACCTAAGACTGGTAATGGAGATATCTGGGATACCTGTAATCAATGGAGAAAAATAATCATGATTTATGTGTTCTGCTTTTCATATCTGCATTTTGACAGAATGCATAACACTATTTAAATGAACTATGTTTGATACAACCCTGTACCAAATACTTTCTGACCCAGTGGAGAAAATGTTATTGCATTAGATTCCTGGAGTAGACAATTACAATGGGAATGAGCAGTGGCAAAAAGCATAGAAGTCCCCATAAAATGCTCAAATAACATAGAGGCAGGTCATGCTTCTTGTAAAAGATTAAGTTCAAAGATCACACTTGAGAGACAAAGATTAAATCATCTCTCTATTTAAGCTCTTATATAATTTAGTTTGCAATCTATATTCTGAACTATGGCATTGAAAATCTGAAGCAGTTCAACAGCCTTGCAGGGAATTTAAGTAGGAGCTGTGTCTGGTCTATATGTCTAGAATTATATAGACAGATATATGCCTGTCAGCTGTGATGTAAATTTCTATAGCTTTCCTTGATTTCAGTGACCAATTTGCATGTATTGAGAAAACGATCTCTTATATCTAGGATAGAAGGGAATAAAAGCAAAGCTTATTCAATGTTATGTAGTGTCTGTGCTATTTGTGCCGGCAAATCTGACATAAACCCTGATTTTTAGTGGTTTATCTCAGACATAAAAAAATCACTTCAGTTTAAAGCTGGGTGCACCAGGGCTGTGCCTGAAGCAATTTCATTTTTGTAAAATTTGAAAAGCTGGTTGAGCCGATTTTAGTTATAAAAGTGTCAAGAGAAGTTGCTAGTGGTTTCAGACATTGGTTGTGCTCTCATAGCTAAAATACTTCAAACCGTTAAGAGCTCCATTCAATTACAGATATTTTCTATCTTCCACAGAACAAAATCTATGGAAATTTACTCTCTACTAGGCAGCTGATTCAGCAAGAAAGCAGCAGTAAGCAGTAGAAGTGTGAGTTACCATTCATTACATTTGTTTATTTCTTCTAAGGATCTTGTCTAGCTAAAAGCTCTACTGATATGCATCTCTGCTCTCTCTGCTCAGGCTGGGAAATGGCATGGGAGCTCCAAGATGTTTCTATATGTAGATTGCTTCTTTTGTCACTACCAAAGAAAAAAAGCTAGTAACAGAAAGGGGCCTGGAGAGACATTTATTTTTAAAGTGCTCTCCAAAGTGTCTGCTACTTTGAATGAGGATAAGAACTCTCATTTGTTAGCTCTACAGCAAAAGGAGATAGCCGAAGTTGGGAAAAGAAAAAATGGCTTTAGAAGTTCTTAGCAATTCCTAAGTTTTGGGTTAGTAGAACGAGTTAATTATGTTTCACTGGTCAGAGCAGTTACAGAGCATCAAGTGCCAGTAATGCCTGACCTTGAAGACCTTTGGAGGCTCTTGGAGAGTATTTGGTCTTTATGTTCCCTCTCCCATGCTCACACAGCACAACCTTGTACGACAGTCCAGCAGAGTCAATCATCCTAGTTCACAGATGGTCTGTGTCCACACTATCAGGTCTATCAGGTCAGGAGGGAGGACAGAGATTGCAGTATTTGCTGCAAGTAGTTTATATACTATTCACTATGGCTCCTCTCTCCCCTTTCACAGAAAACAAATACATACGTTTCCTTTTTGTGACTTGTGGAACTATGGCATCCTATGGCATTTGACAGATTGCATCACTGAGAGAACTGCGTGACTATATCTGTGTTAGTATAGACAGTACAGATAAAAGAGGGCCTGTGCACTGCCCAGTAACCCCTCACATAGTGTATGTTTCTGTCTGTTTTATTTAGTAACATGGACACAGTTCGAATGGCACTCCTGTGAATACTGACTCTTATGCTACAGAGTATAAGAAAGAATATACATACGATAAATGAATTCTCTGGATAAGGAAACATCTTTTAAGCCACTTGAGAGAGCAGTAAGAATTACATAAAATATATTTTCCAAGACCATTCTTTAAAAACTGCTATCCAATATATTTTAGGTAGAAATTTATATATATATATTAGGCAGAAAATCTTAGCACAAAGTAATCATTTTAAGCAGGTTCTTAGGAAATGACTTTACTTAGATACAGAATTTCAGTGTCTATAATGAGTCATTAATCCTGCTTCATACTTCAGGTTCAAAGATGACTAGGACAGTCTTCTGGCACCAAGGTCTTCTACCACGAAATAATGTACATCTGGGCATCTCTTTATCTCAAAACAGGTAACCACAACTGTTTGCTGGGAATAGTCTCCCAGAACTGTTTAAGAAGCTTACTGTCCTGCTTACTTCTGAACTGTGCTCAGAATTGTTTGAAGGAGTTCTAGCTACAGTACCATTCTAAAAATTATTTTATATATATGGGAAACTAGGATATGAGAATGACAAGACTTTCTACAGTAATATACATTTTGCACAGCTCTATAGATGTCCAAAGAGAGTGTTGTCTAGGTTGCACTAGCTACTACTTCCTATATAATTGTTCGTTATTTAAATGCTTCACTGGAACAGGCTGCCCAGAGAGGTTGTGGAGTCTCCCTCTCCGGAGATCTTCAAAACCCACTTGGACGCAGTCCTGTGCCCCGTGCTCTAGGTGACCCTGCGTGTGCAGGGTTGTTGGACTAGATGATCTTTAGAGGTCCCTTCCAACCTTAAGCATTCTATGATTCTATGAAAGTACCAAAGTATTTGGAGCTTTTGGAGCCAGAACAGAGAGAAAACAAGGAAAATAAAGGGTTTTTTTTTTTGTTTGTTTGTTTGTTTGTTTGTTTTTTTTTTTTTTTTTTTTTTTTTTTTTTTTTTGTCTCTGGAATGGTTAAAAGAATGAGGTTAGAGGAGAAACAGCAAGGGCAGAGCACATGTGGTTATATTTAGATATGGTGTGATTGCTAGAGTGAAGAAAGCTGTGAAACTGGAGTTCACATTTTGTTTTGGAAATCTCAGTGTAATTTATTAAATCTTAGAGCTGGTAGAATTCAGAGCACAGAAGATCAAAGTAAGGGTGGCTATAGCATACAAGAATATCCTATATCCCCTCTAGCCAGTGGTCCATCAAATCCACTACTCTTTGTCTGGCTGGAGATACAGTTTAGGGGACAGTACATTACTCTCACCCCTTTCAGCCTTTCCTCCTGCTCTTATGGCACCCCTTTTTAGAAGGAATCTCCCTGCTTGGGTCAATATACTGGATAATATCCTGCTCACTTCCATATACTTACCTTTCCAAAACATAGTTATTCATAAAAGGATCATTATTGACTGGTTCGGATAAGCCTCTCCCAGTTCAACAGCAGGCTTAGCATACAGGGAAGAAGAAGCAATGCTGGAAACAACCACACAGAAAATAAAAGAACTGTGAAGATGCCGGTAGGGTCAATAAAGTGATGCTTTTTCATGCTGGAATCTTGGCATGTCCTAATTTCCCTTTCACTGTCTCAGTGTTACTGAATAATCGATATACAAGCAGAGGACTTTCTTGTGTTACTTAATGTTAATTGTACTATTGAGTTCATCAGTTTAAAACGTCAGCCATGGAAACCAGAAACAAGAAAGCTGCTGAAAATATTTTTTAAGGGGTATAACTTCACAGATTTACATTCCTTTAAAACTTCTGGCAGAAATCAGCACTGCCTGTAAATATATAACAGGTGTACCTATGTGCCTTGAGATGAATACATTATGGACAACAAATCGTATTTATTCCCATCACAATAACAGTTTGTTTTGATCACCTGTTCTTCCTAGTTGCACCTGTGGCTTGTTGATTTGGTTGGAACATGGGAAAATGCCAGGCTCTATGCAAGCTGTGGATTCTTGTTCCCTTGTGGGAGGTGTTTCTTTTAGTTATTCCTCAAATGTTCACAGAGTTTTTCACATATAGTCTTTGGGTACAAAACAAATAAACCAGAAGTATCAATGCAATATTAAGGTTTGAAAAATGAAATAGTGAAGAGACGGGGATTTCCAAACTTTGACACATTTCTGAACTTTAGCACTATTTCAATTTTGTCTTTAAAATATGGCAACGGTAATTCCTTAGAAATGATCAGTATTTTAAATATTCTGAATGGAAGGGGGAACATGCTGGCATGTTGTAATTGCAGAGGCGGTACCATTTCTTAAAACATCTGTGTGCCTTTTATAGGACTTTTTGCTATATGTCATTCTACTTTTTTGCTAAATATTCATGTAGCCTATACAGCACAGCCATTATTCACACAGAGCTGCTTCCTTCTCTGAAGAATGCGCCACTGACTTCTATGCAGTAAGCTGAAATATAGGGATACATGAATACAGCACATACAGATTGATGGACTACCATGTTAGGGAGGGTAACTTTCTGTTTTTCTTTTCAGAGAATTGTCTTGCAGACTTAAGATATACTGTCTGAAAAAAGCAATCATTTCACTGAAGTCTGAAGTTGTGGCTGCTCTTTTTGTCCCAGAGGTATCCACCCTATCTAAAACAGTGTATTAGCCTGAGACTTTTAAGACAGGACAATTATCAGCTGAGACTTTAGGTAAGGGCAGTGTGAAGAGGTGGGCACTTTCCCAAGAAGAAATTAAAGGACCTATTTCTACTGTTTGATATAGTGGGAGCCTACAATGACTACGATTCCATTTTAACTCAGTCATGTTACCACTAAGATTAAGCCTATCTTAAAGATTTCAGTCAGTCTGAAACATCTGTACAGACTCAGATGGAATTTTTAATTCTTTGAATCAATTTCTTCTGATATTTGTTTCTGAGTATATGAGGAATGCTGTTTTGTTTTTTTTCTAGAGAACCCCAATGTTCCTGCAAAATATCCAGAGCTAATTAATTATAATTACTATGATAGTTATTATATTTATTTACAATTATTATTATAATTATATTTTTAATTAATAATATATGAATAGTCACCTGCAATATGCTTTGAAAATACAGATCATTTAAACACACTTAAATAAACATATAAACATGTTTATATAATGTGAGATTTTTCTCTGGGATGTTTTTGTTTTTCAGATACAGTGGGAGAGGAGGATAAACAGCTGTGAGAATGAGACTATTTCCAATATTATTTTCATATTTCGCAGAACTGCTTTGTAATAGAACTACACCTACAAATGTGATATCCAGAAGTTTAAATATTTTAATCTATAAGTGTTTGAAAAATTCAGTGTTCTAAGGAACTTAGGAACTTGATTGGTATGTAACATTGTCTGGGTTCAAAATACCATCAAATGTGAATCAGGATAATGTTTCTGAAAATGTTTTAGTTTGGTGAAATGCCGTGATAACAGAGCTTTCCATCTTTAGGCCAGAGCAGATTCACATCTGTGCAAATCAGAGCACAGTCAGAGGCATAACATTTCTACCCTTTCATGCAGCATACAGTAATACTAACTACACTAAGCTGAATCAACTTTTTTAAAAAAAGAGTGGACTGTATCCAAATATACGTCATTCAAGTCCATTTCTCATTTATAAGACATCATTCTTCTGAAACAGGGGAACAAAGTTCTTATTGAGTAAAAGACACAGAATGCCTGAAATGGAAGCTGGATCACTAGACTTTTTTGTACCTAGTATGACTGAAAAGAAAGGAACATATCCCTTAGTTTATAAAATCCATAGATATGTGTCCATTAAAGACATCTGCTATCAGAACTCTCTTAAGGAAATAAGCTTAGCTACCTGTGCACTTCACTCACTGAATATACATTGAGAAAGAAAGACAGCAGCCCTTGCCATTTCCTTTCTGCACACCACCAAATTTTAACATTCACATAAAGAGTTAAAAGGCTGCACTGTTTGTACAGAACCATTCATTCACCAAGAATGCTATTACGATAAAGTAAGCACGTAACACATGTTCCAAAAAGAGCAACAGCTTGCAAATATTTACTCCAGTGACATGTGGTATACTCTGAATATCATACCTATACTGTACATACTGTATATTCGCCTTAAAGATCTGCTAGTCATTGAAACTTTTCCCCAGGTGTGTTACTCCTTTCCTGTATGAGCTGTTAGAGCCTTCTCAACAATCATGGCTCATTGACCATTGTCAATGCATGGTTTTCAATATAAAATTTTTAGTCATGTTCATTGCATTTTAGGCATGTTCAAAGGCATTCCAAGCCAAAGAGAAATAAGTGCTTTTGTGAATATAATATATTCACAATTATATATTCATATATATATATATAATATATATATATATTATTATACATATTTCAATTCATCTCTAAATATGTAGGATTTTAGGCTCACTAATAACCTACAAAAGCAACAATGAGAATATAAGTTAAAATGTAAGAAAGATTGGAAGACAGAATAGATAAATAAGCAGATAAATGAAATTAGACAGAAAAACTTAAGATAAACTTTAGATAAACATATTTAAATTTAGGATAAACCTAAAAATTTCACTTCATTTTTGTAATCTTTTATTTTTTTAGTTCCAAAGAAGGAAAAGTAGAGTTTACAAGAATTCATTTTTCTCTGGCTCTTACCAGATACCAGTTTAAGCTTTTTGTTTTTGTTGTTACAACTCATTGACACCAAGTGAAATCTAAAAGATAAGAAAGAGGTGGACCAGAGAAATGTGGAAAATTATTACTATTTTCTGATAGATTTAGTTCTGATAAACTTGTATTTGCTCACATACTATATTCCAGAAGAGTGTATGTGTTTTGTTAATCCTCCACCATAATCCAAAATGCCTTTTTTTTTTTTTTTTTTTGACTGTTACAAAATGCTTGTGTTCACTGCATTTGTCTGTGAAGTAGAGTTTTCTCAATTAATCTAACATGTGGAGTGTAGAGTCAGCTCCATAGCCACTAAACATTGCTCTAAGTGTCAGATTACAAGTTCTTGACTACAAATTCTTTGGGCTGCATGTTTTTGTGTGTATTTATCATCTTCTATTGGCATATATGTTTCAAGGTTTTCTTTTTTTAATTTGTTTACAGTGAGGAAGCAGATACTGTTACAATAAGTCCTTTGTTGCAGATTATTAGGTGACAATATGACAGAGGGGAAATGCATTTAAATATTTTGGTTGTATCTTTAGAAAGATTATGTTCTAAGGGTAGTATATCTATTGGACTATATAGATAAACTTTCTGTAGTTTCTTCAGGTAAATAATCTCCCTTTCAGTCAACTGCACATTTACCAGAAGACTGACTTCTACAATAAAGAACTTAATAGTTCCCATAAGTATAGTATTTAATGCTGCTTATGATGTCCTTCATATAACTTTACATAATCCCCCTTGCTAGAGTTATTTTGGCTGGCAACTTTGTTAGAAGTGGTTATGTGTTTACTGCATTGCTGTTTCATGAGGTTTCCAAGAAAGAGCTATAAGCTTGACTGAATCACAACCACTACAATTTTATTGCCATTCTTTCAGTAGTTTTAACTGGTACTTATCCCACTGGGGCAGACAGTAAAAGACAGACGCTAGTTTATTCTTTTTTCTTATTTTGTTTAGTTAGAAACTTTTAAAGATACTTGCGCAAAAGGAATCCTACACAGTTATGTGATAAGTGTCATTTTGAAATCTTGATTTCTCTTCCTACTCTTCAGCTATTAATTTAAAAACAAGGTTAGCAATCATAGCAATAGTTAGCTATATTGCTTTATTAGGAAATCCATATCAGAATTCGTAGTTTTAAAAATTAGGCTTCATAGGAAATAACAACACTGACCATTTTTCAACTTATTGATTCACCAAATAATGCTCATTACAGACAAGCATGATAGATATCCAGAGGTTTTTTTTTGTCTTTTTAATTAAATGTAGGCTATTTCTTCTCCTAAGTTTCAGTGCATATATGCACTGTCCACAGTGAAATAATTTGCCCATTTAGTTTTTGTTCATTTTTTTTTATGCATATGTTTGGATATTGATAATTACTCATCATCAAAATGCAATGGAAGCAATATATTGTATAATGAGACAACAATAATTTATCCTAGCAATTTAAGACAATATTAGTATTGCTGTAGTCTGGCCACAGCATTTGTATTTTTGTAGAATACTGAGCAACTGGCATATTTAACATTTTCCATTTTTCCAAAAAGAATAGAGTTATGAATGCTCTTCTGATCACCAATGGGAGGGACGGTGACGGTTATTACAGAGCTCACAAGTGGTACTTATCACAGAAGTATTGAATTGCTGATGTGAATTGCTCTAAATATCGGGAAATAAGGTCATATTATACAAGTTCCTAGGTGATAAAGGTTTGCTTGTAAATAATTACCATTTTAAACTAAATGCTTGATATGAATGCAATGAAATTCTGACATATCAAGACATCTAAAACTAACTTCAGTGTCAATGATGATTTAAAGTGATCTACAACATCTCCTCTTTGTGTACTTTCCATTCTTACTCCTTTCTTCTTCACAGTTGAAGTCTGAACATCGCTACCCTTGCTTTGTTTGAACAAATAGCAAGATATCAGCTTATATTGTGATTTCCTTCTTTTCATTCAGTTTAATTCATTTATAAATTGTGTGAAGTATAAAAAATAACTGAAAACTTCAGAAAGAAGTGCTTAAACCTCATAAGACAGTAAATAATGCATTACATTTAATTTTTCTTTTCTTAAATGATAAGGAATCTGCTTACTGTCAATGAGCAGTGCTCCAGGCTCCATTTAGCAGAAGCAATGGCTCACACACAGCACCTACTGTTGTCTCAGATGCCTCACACCTACCTTTGAGTTGCCAAGTGGTGTAAAGAAACCTTAGCATAAACAAGAATCAAATGTTTATTTTTCTCTTGATAGAGCTGCAGAAAATAATGAGTCTTTTATTTCCTAAAGGTAGGTCTTCCTACCACTTCCAGGCTTCAATATGAAGAACCGATTCTTGTCATGTTTGACAACATTTTGGAATATACAGAATAAGAACTCCTCAAATCCAAGCATGCTGATATCTGTGGAAATCTGTTCACATAATATTCACCATAAATGAGTAAAAAAGATATTCTACCCTTTCTTCTACCTAGTGAAATTAAACTATATGTCAGTTGTTACCCTGTTGGAATAAGATACTCAAGCCACATGAAGGACAAAAGCAGAACTACAGTTTAGATCTTCTGGCAAAACCCCTTTACAAGATTTATCTGCTGTACCTCATACTTTTCACGCATAATCAAAATCAGTTGAACAAGGTTGCAATTGTTATCTTGTAAATATAAAATGCAAATTCCAAAGTTATAAAAAAGGCAGTGTTTCAATCCAAATGTGTTTGATACCTTTATTCTTAAGGCAGGAGTCATTCCTGTACATACAGTGTCAGCCAGGAGGAAAAAAAAAAAAAAAAAGGAAATTAAACTAAACCCCTTGCAAGAGAATATAACCTAAAATAGAATACATGAAAGAGCTTCTGATCACCCTAAACAGCACCTGGGTTAATACCTCTAGCAGCTGTCCTGATCTCGGTGATTTAAGCTTTTAACTAACTTTAATTAAATAGAATCTTTGGTGTACCAGGATGCATATGACTGGGATATGAATAAAAGAAACAAACAGCAGAGACTGGCATATGGTTGAAGGCACGTGTATCATATGATTTTTGAAATGCTATTTTTTTAATCTATTTTAACATTCATGAGCAGCAAGAGAGCTTAAAACAGAAATAGAATTGTCTCACTGGATTTGGAACTTTGACTGTTAGTGAAGGTTTTCTTTTTCTATTATTTTCT
Organism: Nothocercus julius; assembly: GCA_013398735.1. Taxonomy (NCBI): domain Eukaryota; kingdom Metazoa; phylum Chordata; class Aves; order Tinamiformes; family Tinamidae; genus Nothocercus; species Nothocercus julius. The sequence goes on from VZSV01000040.1 coordinate 2,879,283, forward strand.
CTATAGCAGAAAGTATGTTTAAAAAAAAAAAAAAACACTATAGGTCTTAATTTTCATATGCACAATCTGCAATGCTTAAATGGACCCTGTGGATTTTGGTCCAAAACCAAACCAATCAGTTACAAGCTATTTTTCTTTTCTGTTAGATGTTCTCCCGCAATATTTGCATAAATGTAACCATGCTGTCCGTCTTTTAACTTTCACTCAATTAATTATGCTCCCAGCCCCCTGCTGATGGACAAAAATGAGACTTCATCTGCAAATAGCTTCAGCAGTTTACAGCTTATTAAATGCCAAAATCCAGTTAAGACAGTTTGAGAATTCTCATGTCAGGCATTTCAAGATGCCAGGTTTAACACAAAACTCTTATTAAAAGGGGGAAAAAAAAAAAAGCCAACTATCCCAAGACGGATACAATGCACTGGAATAAAGATAATGGACGGATAAGAATTTTCTACAAATTATGTACTTAGCATATGTGGCACAGTCTGAATATGTTTTAATTGATTCCCCTAATAAGGAAAAGCGTTGGAAAAGACTACCAGTTGACAATAAAATGGTCCCTGCAAATTGCAAACAGCTTTAGTCTACAGTATCAGCTTCTATAATTTATATTAAAGTCTGTCCGAACCTTAGAATAAGGAGATTACATACTACGGCATTCTTAAAAAATAACTTTTCTATGACTCTCTTTGACAGGTTCTACATTTTGCATCAAGCATCTGGTGCTTTCATTTTTCAGTACACAGTGTTCTGGTGTACTTTATACCATGCTGGGTTGATTCTTGATTTAAAACAGAAATGGAGAAGCAGTGTAGTATACAGGAAAACTGAAGCATGCTCTAAAATAAATTCAGTGGACTAGTTCATTCTATAACCTTGACCAGATCTCCTAACCTATTTGAACTTTCAGCAGTCTCTCCTTAAAACTGGATGTAATCAAGACCTCATTGAAAATAAATGTCTGAATGTCAGATACACACCTTGAATGAATTATGAAAAAGAAACTATATTCTTCTTTAGTTCCATTTAATTGTTTCCATTTATTTTTGTTGTTAGCTTATAAACATTCTTTTAGCAGTCTGTTGCATGTGAAATACACGTAAACATGCCAATTAACAAAAACCAAAAAATTACAGAGAATTTTTCCTCTCCTCTCCTCTCCTCTCCTCTCCTCTCCATTTCCTCTTTCTTTGTCTTTTTTTCTTTGTCTTTTTCTCTTTCTTTGTCTTTTTCTCTTTCTTTTTTTTTCTTTTTCTTTTACTTTTTTCTTTTTTTTTTCTTTTTTCTTGTCTTTTCCTTTTTGGAATAATGTCCAAGTTGCTAGAGAAGATTTTTATTCTCTAAAACTTTCTAACATATTATCTGGGTTATTGTGACATATTGTGTCATGTTTGTTGTCTCGTGTTATAAACTAATGTGACTGCACTGAACGTGACATGACGATTCATGACAGAAATGCCAGGAATTAAAAAAAAGAAATATAATTCATGTCCAGTCATATAGCAATTACTGGTTCTCTTAGAAAGTGCTTAGATTTTCACCTGTTTAATGAAATGGAAAAGAATTGCCATGCATAATATTTTAATAATTTCCTGATGTATCGTTAATAGTTGTACTATTCATGCCTTAATATTACCTCTGATTTCAGAAAATATGTGACAAACTATATACCAATAATTTCAGTATACAGAAGTATAGACAATTTTGTCATCAGTGTTAGGAGATGCACTCCTCAACAAGCAGACCCAGGACACCTGGGCCGTTCCAGGTGAAATCCCCTTGAGTATCTTCTGCCAATGGCATGAATTCCCACTAGTAGTAGCAAGAAAGCATCAGCCTCCTCCTTTGTGTAGACAAGTGCATCTTTAAGCAATCTCCTCTCACAGTCATAAAGCACAGAAGAAATATGGCCATATTTTGTGTGATTTCTTTGTCGTTGTTCATACCATGATAGAACTCACCGTGTGTCTAGGTTTTCTATGAATATAGGGTCCTGCCCCAAAATGTTTATATTCTATGAAAACACAGATAAAAGACATAGTGGAGGGGAAGCTTCTAGATCACTATTATAGCTCCTTTCTTATGATTCTGTTAGCTTGCTTCTTGTAGCTTTAAGAAGCTAGTAGTCAAAGTAGGTATACAGGGTATTTTTTGAGAGAGTAATGGTCTTACATTCAACCTTTACAATCACCATTGCTGCTAAACACCATAGAGGAAAGTACAGCAATATTTGTGGGAGAAGTGGGTAAAAGTGGGGTTGCGTCTACCATCACGGGTATCTTCAGGCAACACAATAAAAGACAAGACTGAGGATGTAATCAAGAGTGACAGGAAAAGGGCAGGGTGGGTGCAGAGGACTTAAGAGGAAAGATAAAGTGGTCATTTTCCTGACATCAGTGTTAACTCATACAACAGTCACATAGAAGAAAAATGCATTTTTTTCATTTTTAAATTTCAGTGTTTTAGCAACATGATGGACAGATCGCCCTGGAGACCAATGTCTTGTCCTCCATCACTGTGCAGTGACAGTGCATTCAAAGGCACACATCCCATCTTGTCCCCTTCAGTGTTGACATAGATGAACCACTTCTAGGTATGACATGGTAGGTTACTCTCTGCCAATCAGTGTGCCAATTAATGCCAATTATAGAGATATGTTTTGTGAGATGAATATTCCTGGAGCCTATGAATGGTGGAAAATACTGGAGGGCAGCATTGGAAATATCAAAAAATAGGATTACTTTGAATGCAGGTTAATTTGCTTTAAAAAGATTTTCAAGGAGAAAGTGATACCTGATTAAGTTTCTTTGGGATTTGATCATAAATCAGAATAATAGCTGTGAATTGTCTTCATTAAAATCCATGAAAAAAATAGAATATTGAAATATTAGAAATTCTTTTCTATTGCCAGATATTGATGCCTAATAGTAACTTATGTCTGATAAAGTGGACTAGATTCATTCTATCAAGAATAAAGTTTAGTATGTTTGAGGCAGGACCAAGGCAATTCACAGGTTAGGATTAAGCCGGAGTATGATACAAAGGAATTTTTTGCAAGCAATTTCCAAAGGAAATGTGGGAAAATTGAAATTTTTCTTTTGTATCATTAAACTTTATCTATGAGGTTATCATATGCAGTGCCAGTCTTGTCTTAAACTGGAGATAAATTTACACTAGTCATTATTTTATTTATCATCTCTTTTGCAATCCAAACTCATATGAATACTTTCTTTTTATCAGGATATTTTTGTTCACTTCATATACAAGGTCAGATATTCCAAGTATTCTGGTAGGCGCCTGTGAAATCTTTTCTGCCTCATTTTCTAGATCAAAAAAAAAACAACAAAAAAAAACTCCAAAAACAGGTATATTGATTTTTAGTCTTGTTATAATTTATTCTTCTATAATGAAAGAAAAAAAAATCTTAACTATGTCAAGAGAAGGAATATGACAAAGTGAAATCCTTCATTTAATTGGAGAGAAATAAAAATAAGTATTCACTGATAATGACTTTTTTCTCGGTATTTTTCATTATTTAGAGGTTCATGGGAGCTGTAGAAACCAGAAACTATGCATTTTTTTTAAAGTCTATTAATTTAAAGGAGATTTTTCTTTCACATTTCAATAAGATATAGTACAGTAAAATTATGTAAACTAGGAAAACATTTCCACTTGCAACCCGAATATAGCAAACCTGATTGTTATTACAGAAGCAGCACAGTTAAAACATATTAGGAGAGCAACACATGCTGTATTGCTATTAAAAGTTCCCCAAATGCTCTTTCTTTAGTGCTATGACTATAATGTATTCAAAGCAGAGATATATGCTTCATTAGTTGCAGAAGTGTTGGCACTTGCTGCTTTATAGCCAAGAAGAAATAATAGATCATAAAGAACAAGAAGGTGTAAAGGAATGAAAAACAGTAATCAAATATATACACACATACACAAACACAAACTACAAAAAGGATATACATGCACCTATTTTAAATATACGTTAAGTACAAACTTCATATAAAGAGCCTATAGAGGAATGTTAAGATGCCTATTTTTAAGTGTTCAGGTTTTGTGAGAACAATAGACATCGTAAGGATATTAGATGTAAACAGAGTTTTAATTTTGCATTTTGAATAGCAAAACAGATAAAATATTCCCTGAATACTATATTCTGAGGTGAAAGATGAGGAACTGAAATTCTTCAGATATTTACTATGCAGCATTTTTTTAAAAAGGGAAGCTTCCTTTTATAAATCAGTGTAAACTCATTGCATACCTATAGTTATAAATAAAATATTCAGAGTCTGCATTTCTTAGTGCAGATGTGGTAAGAACACATTTTAGGTTATGAAATGAAAGCTAGCTAGTCTTACTCCATTAGCATACAGAATGCCTAATTGAAGTCTTTAGAAATCTGGACAACTTGCATCATCCTCATAGATAAAATAACTACAATTATTTTTAATTTAATGTATTACTAATTAAGAGGAAATACCACTTTTGGAAAGGAATGTGCAACTACAGATGCATTGGTCAGGTCCACGCTATGCAGCTTTCAATGAACTTGGACAATACAAAGGGAAAGCCTTGGTAAAAAGTCATGTTCCCTTCATGTTATTGCAGGAGGGAGAGTAAGCGGAGAGAAGAAAATGAAAAGGGTTAAAAAAGGAGAGGGGAAAAGGAAAGATGGAAGCGGGAAGAGGAAGAGGAAGAAGGGAAAGAGTGACTTGGTAGAATTCAGGAAAAAGGAAATATGAAGGGCAAATAGGGTGAAGGATGAATAGGTTATAAAGTAGTAAGTGGAAAAATGCTTTTGGAAAATAGCTAGTTAAAAATGGATATAGAAAATAAGGACAAAATGCTGAAATATTCTTTTAAGCAGGTATTCAGCTACTTTAGCTTTAGATTATGTAGAGAAGTAGGCATTTTCAAAGTGCAGGTAAAAGATTGTACCACTTTTTATTTGCATCTACCCCCTACTGCTCTACTACTGTTGAGGTACCATGAGTGGTACATGACAAACCCCTGACTCCGGACATTGGGCTATGTCCCAGATTTCTTACAGCATCAAATTCTCTCTGGATGTTTGCATAAGCCATCAGTTGGCTTTGAACAAAACCTAAAAATCTCCAGGATCAGATCTGAGGGTGACAGGATCAGATTTGAGGGGGACAGAGCACTGGAACAGGCTGCCCGGGGAGGTTGTGGAGTCTCCTTCTCTGGAGATCTTCCAAACCCGCTTGGACACAGTCCTGAGCCACATGCTGTAGGTGACCCTGCGTGTGCAGGGGGGTTGGACTAGATGATCTCTAGAGGTCCCTTCCGACCATAAGCATTCTATGATTCTATGATCGCTTAGAAATAGCTCTTCCTTGTGATTTTTTTTTCTAATTCTGCTGACATACAAGTTGTCTAGAACATATTTACTCCAATGCCAGCATATGTTTCGTACTGCCTCATGCCTCAGTCATCTGTTGTAGTCATATTTTTTACTGCCTCCTGCCTTTAGTCTCACTTATTTCAAGTCATCTAAACTTTGAGGTATATGATTCAGTACATCCAGCTTCAGCTGTCTGAAAATTAATCATGTGTCTAAATTAGTCATTTTGGCTACTCATAGGAATCAACAGCTGCCAGTTTGGCACATTCCAAAACAAACATTTAAAAAACTTGGATTTTTCCCTCTGGGAATACCCAACTATGTCTATGGGTGTTTAAAACTCAAACATAGACTATTGGAAGCTTAGTATGAAATTTGAAATATATACCTAATTTTTAGAAATTAATCCTATCCTTAATTCCTGCAATTCCTGCAGATGCAAATACTGCTGTTCTAATTTATTATTATTTTAAACTCATTTTGCACAGATGAAAAGAGCAGATAAGCAAGGTAGATAATCAGCGGATAATCAGGCCCAATGCAAAGCTGCAGGCAGTTTAATTTAGACTTTCAGGCTAACATTCAAAATCTATCTCTCTATTCTATCTCTCTGTTTCACTGATCTTCTGATTTGCCTGTTAGATATTAAGATGGGTTCCCTGGCATATAACAATTGCAGCTGCAAAAAAAAGGACTAGTGAAACACACAGAAATGCTAATATACATGTTGGTGACACTAATAATGGAGTACTATGCCAACAAAGGCAAAAATGTATAGCACAATTCCATTACACTCTCTGATTTTATATGCGTGCATTTAAGGACAGGAAATTATAATGAATGTTTTGAACACTTGAAGAGTTTTTTTCTTTATTTTTAACTCACAGTGTTTCAACTGCACGATTCTGAAACAGTGCTTAGGAGCCATGCAGTATTCTTATGCTTTCACTGAAATACTGTTATATCTCAAGACAGTGCTAAACATAGAGCAGTACCAGAAATGACTTTTTTCCCCCCCTTTTTTTTTCCCTGAGTTGCACTGTGACCTCTGCAGTTAGCAGCACAGAGTTTTTATACTTATGCTCCCTTTCAGAAGCACAACAATTCGAATAGCACTGTTCAATATTTAATTCTGAATTTTCTTGGTGCGCTAGCTGAACTCAGTTCAGAAAGTGTCACAGGGGGGCCTGGAGAGCAAAGTTCCCAATTCGTTCAGGTCCTAGGAGGGCTATGATTTTTTCCTTCCTTGCCAGTTGCTATACAACAGCATCTACGTGAATCTCCTGCATTCCTCCTGGAACCTGCCCCTGGGGTAAAGTCCTCGAGCTTTGATCAAACATGTTTGAACAGCATGAGTAAGTACTTTCTATGTCACAAACCAGCATGAGGATCCCCTAAAACACAAACAACTTTGTATGATACTTCTTTTTTAGGTAGTCATACAACTAATTGAAATGTTAAACTTAAACAAGCTCACTGAACTGAATACTAACAAACTGAAATAAGTGAAAGCATGCCTGCGGCAAAATGTAGCTTCTTACATCTGTTATAACTTTTAGCTCAGCTCCCTCTCTCTGGTAAGTATGTGACTGAGAAAGTCCTAAACAAAATCTACATTTACAAGACTACGGTAAAATGTAGAGCTGTAAGACTGCTTTTCCACAGTGCTGTTATTTGCTTTTGACATTTATTATTGACTGGTTGTTGTGAATATTAGTCTGGGACTCTACAGCTCACTTGCACTACATATGCAACAGACACCCATGGGGGGGTTCACGCACCCTGACTTAAGCAGCTCATGTTAAACATGCAGCTCTGAGCTGATGAGTCCTGGATCTCTTAGTCAATGGAGAGGAGCTGGAACTATCAGCACGTGATTTTCTCATCCTAAAAGGGAAATTTAAAATGGGTCACCCCATCAAGGGACACTACTAGTTCAGACCTCTATATCCCACTGCACACCTCCAACAAGTAATGGAAATGTAATGATATGGGTTACAAGGTTATGAATGACAGAAAAGAGCATATGACAAAAGTTCATATTGGGCAATTACAGTAGTAAGTATTTGCACACAATTCCAGATCCAAATATACTGATTTTATGTGTGTCTTAATTGTGTTATACATAGCTGGTCATCTGGGAAGCAAACAGATATTTCAGTGAAATGGAAGTCCGAAGATGAGCCTAAAATACTTTCATTTTAATTCATGGACTTTTAAGTGCAAAATATATGCTAAAGGTAACATCTTTTACCTTCTCAGTGCCAGCCATGGTTAGTTGGAGAACACTCAGGAATCCAGAGCCTGACTGGAATATTGGCCTAAGAAGATGTTAGGAAAATGGTGGCTTTGGAAGACACTGAGCAACATGGAAATACAGAGTCAAAACAGATGAAGTGTACAATATTGAAGAGAAGTAACTGAGTCAAGAAAACTATGTAAGGTTTTCCATAAGCTCAACAGGGGAAGTCTGTGTGGTGAAGTTACAGTTTTGAACCAGGCAGCTCCATGACAGTCTGCAAGCGAAGAATATGATTAAATCTGGTCTTTAAAATGGTAGACCTTCAATAGAGATGGTGTCTAGGGAATAATGTGCACATTCTAGTGGTACTGAATAATTGTTTCACCCTATATTTCCAGTAGTTTTGATTTTTCCTATTGCAGCAAAGAAAATAGGCACTGTATATGAGAAACCTAGTCACATCAAGATTTTTTAACTAATTCTAACAGTTTTAAAGAAATAAATACTTATTTCATCTTTAAAAGGAAATCCTGTCTTGTAATGTCTCCATTTTGATCATGAGATCGAAATGAGCAGTAGATGCTACTGACTTTCCAGTCAGTAGCATCTACTGCTCATTTTGATTTCATGAGTATCCATTTTTTTATTCACCACATATAAATGATTACAGCTCTACTCCAAATAGTGTGTGTAAACATTCAGTGAATCACGGTTCTGCATATATGGTGTTATGTAGGAATCATTTAAGGGAATAATGGATACTCAGGATGGAAATTTAGAGTCAGTGGAGAAACCTTGCCAGGATTTTTTGTGTGGTGACTGTCTTGCTCCTTTATAAATGCTGTTTCTTCATGTATGAAAACTCATTGAGCTCCAGCTTCTCCAACAGCTTGCTTAATTTTTCAGCTTAATCCTCTTTTCACAGCAACATCAAAAGATTTTATTCTGGGAGATTTTTAAGTTTTATTTTTCTAACTATTTGTTTACCTATTGGTTAAGAGATGTTAAATGTAAAATACCATATTTTAATTAGCAAAAAGTAATACCTCTGTACTGGAGACACAGGATGCCCTTATTCTGCTTACTTTCATCAAAAATTGTAGTTATTCAAGAACACATAATTAGCTTGTTTTAATCTTATCATTTTCAGAGGCATGCTACAGTAATTGGCTTTCTTTCCTCTCCTTTTTAGTTAGAAGATTTCTAAAGGATCAATGCAGAATACATTTTTCTATTCTGCAGCATCAATTACAGTGACCCTGCATGTAAATTTATTGATTTTTCTTATTAGAACATTATCACCAGTTATTCACAGCATGATGTTTATTAATTAGTAAGGAAAATAAAGATTCATTTGTGAAAAATCTTCCTTTCAAGTTCTCTACCTAGCACATTCAGAGCTATATGAGAGTTTCTAATGGCATTCTGCCTTTATGAACTAGAATACTGCATTGCATATTTCATGTTCTGCTTGGTTTTCTTATCATCCTGAAATAAGTTACAGAATTATGTCAGCTAAAAATCTGAGATACAGAATTCATCCATGCTGAATAGTGACTTATAGAGGGTTTATATGCTTTCTGTATTTTGTACCCATGACAGATACTTTGCCCTGAGAGGAAAATAATGCCATCGGATAGAAAAGAAAAAAACAAGCAAACAAAAATACAAATAGAAAAAAGAGAAGATAAGAAAAGGAAATAATAGCTAATGTGTTTTCTCCTAGGCACAGCTCAAATTTCTAACTGTCCCTAAGGCAGACAGGAAGAAAACAGCTCTTAAATTAACAGTGTAGCTAATCAGCATTATTCATTGGGGAGGGTGGAGATGGAGGGAGAGAAGTTAACCACTAGCTTATACTTTTTCATTGGTCTTTCTATTGAATGTGCTACCTCTCTAGTATTTCAGACGTTTGTGTTGAAATAGAAAGTTATCTTAGGTAACACCTAAATTTTTGTCTTTCATTGTCCTGTGGATATATGACTAATAACACATTTAAGATGAGTGAATAACATTTATATTTAATACCACAGTTGTAGGACTGGTTGTAAGGTTGAAACTATTTGTTATAATGAGTCAGAATATATTCTTCAGAGCATTTGCAATTTTATAGCAATAGTAGCTAAGAAATTACTACTGGATTAAGAAACTGGCTTTAAGAGAACAAAAATCTATTCTCATTTGTTAATGAATGTATTTCTAATTAAGAGAATGGGAATAGAAAAGGTTTCGCAAAAGAAGAAATGAAGAAATTAGTAACATTTTTTTTAGTAGGATACAAAAAAAGCTCCATATCTAGAAATTTATCCATACTTAGAGAATTTCAGGGGGTAAATCTATGACTATTAATTTGGAAGACTTGAAGTAGGTCTTTTTCACAACTAGAATTTTTGCAAATAATAAAGATCATGATCCTACAAGTATATTTGAATGGGATTAATTTTTTATATCAAATAAATCTTTTGGGACTAACTTTCTTCACTACAAGCCAGTGCTGACTGCAAAAAAAAAAAAAAAAAAAAAAAAAAGATTTTTTATTTATATCTGTATTACTATGTGCCTATATTTTTGCTTATTTGTATATCAGGATATATATCTGTATTTTAGATATAAAGCCACACTACCCTGGAGAGTTTGCATGAAGGTCTCCACTTTAATATCAGGTAGATATAAGATCTTTAGATAGATATCTTATCTTCATAAGGCCTATGGACAAGTACAGCTTTAAATAAACTGGCAGAAAGAATTACATTGAATGAGAAAAAAAGAGGCATCTAAATGTAACTGTCTTAATAGCAAGAGTAGGGAAGGACACAGGATTAAACTAGAAATATATGAGACCCTGCGAAATGGCTTTGTTTAGAAAATGGAACTGTTTTAATTTGAATCTTTCTATATAAGCCTGTTATTAGTTGATTTTTGTCTTACATAATAACCAAAAAAAGCCTTTTCAGCAAACACTGCAAAGATTTGTATCTTTTTCCACATTTGCTTGATTAAAAATGCATTACAAAGCATACTTTAAACCATATTTAATAGGTAATAGAAATAATAGTTTAAACCATATTTAATATATAACAACAAATTGATCTTCAGTTGGATAATTGTGAAATAGAGTTAAACATAATTTTTGCAAGTGAGATGCAAGGAAACTAAAAATCAAGCTTGACGTAGAAACATTGGACCTTACATTCAGCAGCAACAGGGGACACTTGTAATAAATTATCATTCCTTTTATCAAGTACTGAGATTGTAATTCAGTCTTGAAGACAGTTTATGGTATCAGCAGAACCCTCTCATGGAATCAAATTCCATATATTATTGGACATGTTAACATTAGGGTTACTATTGTCTATATATTTTCCACATTATGTTTTGTTCGGTTTACTAATCAGAATAAGTTGCTTGTGCAGAGCTCTGAGGGTCAAAGCTAGCCATATTCTACTACATACATCATTACCAACATTATTGATTCTTGAAGTGGATTTTTATTTTTCTCTGCTATTTAAATACATTATTATTATTGATGATTATGTGAAAAGCAAAAGGTAGATGTTGATTTCCCAACTAGTTTTATTCACGCAATATAGTCAGTAGAGTTAACATTAAAATCTCCATTAACCTCAACAGTATTACTATTGATGATTTTACAGAATAATAATGGTAGATGTTAATTTACAAAAACCAAGATTTTTCACACAATAGCGGAAAGAATTATACGTTAAAATCTCCATTATCCACTGCTCTCATGCTTCATAACCTATGTGTATGCTATACATTCTTAAAAACTAGTATTCTGAAATGTTAAGAATAGTTAAGAACTGGAACAGATCAGTTAGAAACAGTGATTTTTTTTTTCTTGGAGGAGAAGAATATATTAATTAAAAAAATATCAGTGTACATATATTCTTCCTTCAGTTAAGGAAGATGAATTTGATGACTTCATAAATTCCAGAGACCCGTATTACTAGGAGTTGAGGTACCTCTTAGTGAACTAGGTTGCTAAATCCTCATTAATTCAATAGTGTTAATGAAGCCTTTAATCCACTCTTCTGTCTTCATTTAGAAATAGCCTGGAGTTTTAGACTTCCCACTCTTAGTTGGGTAAACAACATATTCAAAATTAATTGCAAATTATTCCCGGACAGTGCCATATCTGGAAAAGTTAAATCCAGATGAGCAGATGACATATTTTAACTAACTATTTAATAGGAGAAAAAATCTAGGAAATACTGCTTTCTAAGCTATGGATGAAAAATATCTTATCGATGACAACTGGAGTTCCAGATTTAAATACTTGAATGAACTACACATAATTAAAACTTGTAATAGAATAAATGCTTTAGTTTACTTAAAAAATAAAGCTTAAAAAGTAAATGGATCAGTCCTCTTATCAGTCTTCTTGCTGATGTCAAATTCTGGATGTCTAAAGAAGGTCTGCAGAATTTCTAGTTTCAATGAAAAGAGGAAAGAAGCTTTTTTTTTTTTTTTGATTTTTTTTTTCCAGTATAAATCTTTATATTTTTGCTCACATCTAAGAGAAAAAGCACCACTAAAATTAAGAGGATACCCATTAAAAAGCAAGCAAACAAACAAACGACTTCGTATGTGAAGTTGGAGCTGGAATGCTTCAATATTTGGTAAAATATACAATGGTACACTAAACACTTATATTCAGTATTATAAATTTCCTAGCAATTGGTAGCTTTATCAAACATATTGGCTTCTAGAAAATATCAAGTGGCTAAAAATGCAGATTATATTGCTATTCTCTTTTTACTAATGCTGTATACCTTGATTTAGAAGTCAGGAAAATACACAGCTGGTAACAGGGAAGGACACATGAGAAAAAATGTTTCATGTGATCACTTTTCTCAGTAGTATAGAAGTAATGTTTTATTGTTCTGTGTGCAGTAAAGTGATTGCAATTCATTTTATCCTTAAAGATGACTGCAGTGTGGATTACAGTTACAAGCATACAGAACTTCGCAACAGCTTTATCTAGCTAGAAATCAGGAAGCTCATAAAATCAATGACTATAAACTGAAAATACAGATGGTCTCCAAAAAGGGCTACTAAAATAACACAAAAAGTCTATTAAATTAGGTAATTTTGAATATTCTTTTTAAAAAGTAAGTTGAAACACTGAAATACAGCTAGCTTTTCCCCCTACAATTTGCAGTTCTTTGTCAGACACATCAAATGGATCATTTTGTCGACAGATTGTATACATATACATATGTATATGTATATGTATATGTATATGTATATGTATATGTATATAAATATAAATATAAATATAATAGTTTTCACTTATTAAGTATCCTTCATCCAAGGATGGTAGATTACTGCAGAAGAACTAATTAAAACAAATTGTCAAAGGTACATAGGCACTTAACTCATTAATGTCAGCTACAGTAAGGGGCTTAAATACCTTTGAGAGCCTGGGCTTGAGTGATAAATTCTTATCAGACCTAGAAACAAAACTCTGAAACTTAATTCTACTGTTACTATTTCAATTAGTTTTTGCTCAGGAAGAGTTAATCTGTTCTTTATTATCTTGAAAGAGAAATCAAGATTAGGCTCGTTCATAGCTTTCTATACTAACCAGTAGAATCTCACACTCTTGGTCAAGGCTAGATACCATATTTTTGATTCTGAGTCTCACTTTGTATAACTGCCATTCCTGAATATTCCATCATTTAAATTTTCCCTATTGATTCAGTTCCATACAAACATTTGTATGCATTTTGAGGTACATAACTGCAAATTCACCTTCATCTCATGCAGTTCTAACCCATGACAGCTGCTAAAAGAGAAATTTGACAGGGACATAAAGGGACAGGGACATAAAGACATAAAGGGACAGGGACATAAAGACTATACCTGTACCAGTATACTAAATAGCACCAGAGATCATTTTTCACCAGATTTTTTTTTTGATGAATCATCTGAAAAAACATATCCAGGTTTTGAATGATGCCAAATAACCATCTATCAACAATACCAGTATGTTTTTCACAGGCTCTCTAAATTGTAGAAAAGTTAGTTTGAAAGTACCTCAGGCAATCTCTAGTCCAACCTTGAGCTTGAAGCAGGACTACACCCAACACTGCATCAAAGCAGCTCTAGATCTGTCTGGCTCCAAGGGTGGAAATTATACATCTGCTCTAGGTAATGTGTTCTCGTGCTGCATTGCGTTTGCTGAGCAGCTCGTTGCTTAGACAACTGGGGCTTCTGTCAAAATTCCCAATCTTTCATCCAGGATGGATGGGATTTTCTTTGAAAAACGATTTGCTCTCCTTATTGCCTTTCTTCTCCATTCTAGAAGCTTCCTAGAAGATAGCCTAGAACAAGGTGAAGTCTGCTCTCAAATTATACTGCTTCTCTTACCAGTCTTCCTCTGGATCATCTAATAGTCACTGCAGCCCAGGTTGCCATCTCTGAACACATTCACCACAAGAATTTCCCAGTTTGTGGGAAGGTTGAGAGCAGCATTATCCCTCTTGGCCCTTTCTAGTATTTCCGTTGGGTACTTGTCACCTATACAGTCTAGGGATTTCTGATCTGCGGAAATAATGCCATGTTGCTCTCCGAGTGTCAGCATAGGTCATGGACCATTTTTTAACAGTCTTTTTGGACATTTGGCATCTGTATTTTAGAACAAAATAGAATTTAATAGTAATGATATCGGCCCTGTCATACAAATAACCTTGTTGGCTAAAAATGAATGCTTCTAGGTACATATATTTATCCCTACTATTAAACTTGATTGGTATTGGAAAAAAAAAGTGTTGATTTTAGAGGGAAAAAAAAGCATTCAAACATATAAAAAATTCTAAATTTTCTGGTCAAAAGCAGTTTTATAAATGATTACCAAAAGTTTAAATTGGCAAATAGAGAAGAGACAGTATTTGCAACTAAACTGAGTCCCTGAAAAGTCAATCTAAATGGCAATGAGCTAAATGGCAACGTTCATGTTTAGGAATTACGTTCGTGTCAAGAAAGTTTTTGGGTAGAACTTAAGTACCTACTGCCACTCCAAAGACTTTGAAGTTTGCTGATTTGATTCACATCTGCATTCCGGAGTGAGCACAAGGCTAATACGCTAGTGGTTAACCCTTAGTATACAGATGAACTCTTTCCTCTCTTTGAAACATCTTCCCTATCAGCTGCAGCCGGTGCTGCAATTCTGGTCTTACAATCCTGTTCTTGGACACCTGTTAGATGGGACTTTACCAGTCAGTTTGTTAAATAGGTATTTTCCTAGTGCTCAATAGTATTAAGACTTTAATAAACCTATGACGTGGTGAATGTGACAATATTTTATTTTTGATTTGTTTCCTTGTGAGTTAATTTTGAAGTGGAAATGATTTATCTGTATCAGGTGGTTCTTTGCTTGAAGGCCAGGTTAAGGTATCTATACTGCCTCTTAAACCTGGTTTTAATCTGGTATTGTACAACACCATGCCCAAGCAGCATGGATGCCAGTGCTTCTACACAGTGGTGCTTTGCAGGTCTGGACGTAAGTATCTAAGAAACCTCTGAAAAACGAGCTCTAAGACTTAGCAAATGATAAATATTTTCATATTTGGCAAATAAGGTGTCAAGAGATATGCAGATCCTTTTGCATATGAAGCATAGTAGTTGACTTGAGAAAGTAACTGATGATTTTGAAGGAATATAAAAGTGAAATTATGTGGTATACAATATCACCAACAGTGTCCCACTTCAAAGATGTGTCATTATTAAAAAAAAAAGAATAATTAGAAGACACTTTGGAATTGAAACTGCTAAAAATTCCTCTTCTGTTTATCTTTAAAAATATATCTTTAAAAAGATTTGAATAAATTAATCCATATATATAATACATATCTTCAGTAATATTTTTTTTTAAAGTAAGCTACCTTATGGGTTGTTCATTGATTGCTTTTCCTTCTGTCTATTTTTAATCATAGCTTTTTCAGTAACAAAATGGAAATTGTGATTATTAAAAAAAAAAGAAATTGTTCTGTGAAAAAAATGCCCTAATGAAATGCTTTCTCTCTACTTGCCTTCTCTTTGGGCAAGAAGAATACCCTGAGCTGGCAAGGGTAGTGACAATCCCAGAATGATGGTTAAAATTGACTCTCTTAGTTTGGAGGAGGTGGTGAATCTTTCTTTATTTTTTCTGCCAAACAAGTTGGTAAGAGTATTCATACTGCTGTCCTTTGGGTATATTCAGACCTCGCATAAATGGACAAAAAGGAGTTAAATGAATGTAATGAATAAACTGAAGGTAATCACTGAATTAATGAGCTAGTTGCAAATTAATTAGCTTAATAGAGTTAGGCAATTTAAACCAGGTCTGAATTTAGCCCATTTTATTTAAAGATATCTTACAAATAAGTCAAATATAAAATCAAAACACTCAAGAAATCTAAGAACTTAAATATAAATAAATTAAATAACTTTGCTGATAATAGATATTTAGGTAAAGTAGTATGTGTTTCCTTCACAGTTATCATTTTGTGTCAGTGTTTAAGCATATTTAAACAATCAATATTTCTTTGAATAGGATGATATATTTTCACTGTCTATGATTTACACATCTTCCATCTCCAGGATGTATCTGCTTGAACTGATCCACACTGACTTTGCAGTTGACATGGTCACTTGAACAACAGTAAAGTACAACTTCTTCTTCAACCCACTCAAATGGTTCTTTTGCCTCTAAAAAACAAAAGCAAATGTTTAAAGCAGGATATGTACATTTCCTCAGAGGGAAATAGAGTAAGAAAAAATACAGAAACTGAGGCATAAAGGAGAAAAACAATTTATAAATACATGCAAGAGCTTTGCCTTCTCTAAGTAAATTTCACAATATTTAAATGTGCCTTTCAGCATTAGCAGCAGACTAATTCCATTATCATAATTTATTAACCAGATCTTTTGTTCTATGTAGTAATACACTGTGTTTCCATGCTGTGTATTTTTTATCCTGTGACCTAATTTGCGTAAAAGGAAACTCTTATAACTCCCTTGTTGTAATGAATAAAATGTTAATGAAGAACTACAGAGAAATCCCCTTTGCATTAGTTCCTTATTCCCAGGAACATCATCATAAATTTGTTTGCCTGGTTCTGACAATGGTAGTGATGTTCAAGCTGTGGAGAAGCAATAGTAACACTAAATGGTTCTGATGGAAAAGTTAAAGATATTCAAGGCACTGTCATCAGGGATGGACTATGGGAAGTAGCTTTTTGAAGAGGAACTTGATGGATTTGGCCACAGTCCAATTTTTTTTAAAAACATTTATTATCTGTATTGATAACTACACTATGAGACACCTTTTCAGAAAATGTGAATTAAAAAAAAATTGTGAAGAAAAGTTTATATTTTTTGTCTGTAGCAACATGGAATACTGTAGATTAGTGCACTGCACTGTACATTGGTTATGCTATTTGCTGATTTCTGGCAATGAAATTCTCTCATGGTATGCTTCTATCATGGTATAACTATTATACTTAAATAGGAAAAATCAGTAAATGTTTTCACTGACCATAGATTACTTGGTCATAACTGCGTCTCATTTTCTTCATTAAAAGTTACCAGAAATGTTAGTCTTTACCAATTTTAAGAAATAGTTGAAATGTTAAATCATACAAGTTGATAGTATTCCACTTAAATTATTCAACTCTTATTAAGAAACAAAATATACATGAGTTATAAATTGCATTCTGACTATTCTGTCAATATTTGTACAGAAGTTCAAAAATATGAATGCTCATTTATAAATTGTACTAATTTAGGGCCTCACTCTCTGACATTTCTGAATTTAGACAGGTCTTTGGAACTAAGGCAAATTCCGGTCCTGGGGCACATGTATCCCTAAATATAAGAGAATTTTTCATTTCTCTTTCACTGTAGATTAAGGAACTCATTTTAGAACCAAAGGGCTCTTTCTTCAGAAAGATCTGATCTAGAGATCATGTCATTTAAGGGCTGATGTAATCATAAAAAACAAACAAACAAAAACGCAACTGTCTAAAACACAGTAAACCTGTCAATAAATAATTATTCTGCTTTTCTAAGATGGGGTTACAGGCAGAACAATTAATAGTACAGACAGATAAAGTTTCTGTGAGGAAAACTATGTATAAGCCTCTATCAGCTGTTGTATGGTCGTATCTCATGTTTCAGGTTTTTAAACATAACAACCGTAATGTATCACAAAGTGCATCAGCTCGCACACAGCAGCTGTTTGCCTAGTTTTGCTCCTCCCAATAATAACCTGACTCAGTGGGTCATGGATTTGCTTACTCAGTAGTGTTGACTGGATCTCTTCTTCTAACCTAGCAGTGTTAACTGTTGCTCTTGCATGTCAAGTGCATGTCATACTTACCAGACCTGCTTAAAAATATATAGTAAACTAAATATTAAAATAAGTATATTATGGTTATGCTGTCATGAAAAATTCCTTTAATTGTACATGCTTATACAGGCAACTAACACTGAACAATTCTTCCTGCTTTTCTGAGAAAATATCTTTCCTCAGATTGGGATCATACTAAGTCTAAAACACAAGTGTTACAGGAAAACACGTAAAAAGAAATCCTTTGCCTACCTCTAAAATCTACCTCTTTTCCTATCTCTAAAAGAGAGCACACTTTTCTTGATGGAGTGGCTGTTTAAAAACTTTATTTCCAGGAGAAATACTCGTCCTGGGAAAGAGAGGCGATGCCATGACATATGTACAAAAAAAATGCACCTTTAAAAAATACTTATATGATGTAGACTGATATGCTATTAAAAAAAAAAAAAAAAAAGGTATTCAGATTCTCAGCCAGTGACTTACACTGAAGTCAGCAAAAGCTGTAGAACATTGACCAAATGCAAAAATGGATTGACATGCTGCTGTCCTAAAGACTTAACAAAGCTTTTTCTCACCCTAGAGACCCCAGAAGGCTGAAAGACACTTCAGAAGTTCCCTCTTTTTCCTGTTGTGCTTCAGTTCATCTCCTGTTGATCTTTAGAGATCAAAATCTTGAGCTCATCACTTATTACTTTTCCCTGTGTCATAGGGTCAGTTTGATAGATGCAAATTTAGCTTCCACAAAGTGACTCAGCAATTTCTACCTTATTATGGTATGGAGTAATACAGGGAAGTCCGTATTTCCTCAGGTTTTATATATATGAACATTCACTTAGACCTTGAGAGCTCTAGGAGCACTTTACTTCTCTACTTGCAGACTTCAGACACTTACCTCGTGCCTTCTTAGACAATGTCCTATGTCTACACTAAACTGATAGTTTTCTTGAGAAAATTAAAGATTAATTAAATATGACGAGAAAAACAATCTGAGCAGGAGGAAGGGGTATTTTGGAGTTGTGGCCCATTTTTTGACATCCTCAATACAGGACACAGTGGTAGTTTATGGTGATTTAAGTACATGGAAATTAGATTTTTGACACTGTCTTTACTCAAGTTTGCTTAAGAGACAGAGAGTTCTCTGCTAACAGAGAACTTTCAGGCATTTGTCTATACATTCTTGAGTTCTGATCTTGATAGAACCACTTGTGAAAAATTATATGAAAAAGATACTGAATTTATAGAATTTTAGTTTGATAAATGTTATTACTTTGAAATAGCTAGAGTGATACCATAGATAAACAAGTAGTACTTTATTTCAAAAAAAAAAAAAAAAAAAGGAAGGAAAAATGTATGATACTGGTTAGTTTTCTTCCTTTAGGTTAGCTAGCCTAACCTAGTCTGTGACTTAACCTCCTTTTTTTTTACTGATGTAAATATTACTTACGCACTTTAAATGCACAGTGATGTGCTGTCTAGCTCAAGGCAAACTAAACATTAAAAATATACCTTGGCATAAATTTATCGCTGATTATCTACAATAAAGCTGCACATAGGGAAAACGTGTGGGATGCTAATAGTTTTTTTTTTTATCTATTCTGAATTGACAACAAAATGCCATCATTATAGATATTTAAGTTGACAAATATCTGCTTAACAATGGAAGAGGAAAATCTGATTAACAAAGATTTATAAAATGGCATAGAAGGCATAACATAGAATTAGAAATGACCTCTGGGTTACTGAGCCCATTCTTATGCTGTTATAGGCATCATATCACATAAACAGATGCAACTATTTTATGAAAATCAGTTGGTGCTTTGCTTCCCTCTGCTGCTATTGGAAGATTGTACTACCTCTGATGGTTAAAAATATTTCCCTAACTTCCCTAAAAATATTTTCCTGATTCATGTGACAACAGTCTTAATCTCAGATAACTCAGATAACTTTTTTTTTTTCTGCCCTTGTGTCCACCTCCATTAGCTTCCATACAGAGAATTATCATACTTTTTTCAGTAATCACTTTGTTAGACTAAACAAGACAATGTTTTAGTATATTTTCTTGTAATAGTTTGTCAGGTACCCTGATAAAAATTGTCTGAAGTTTTTTTTATGGAAGTGATGTGGGCTACACATAGTATTCCAGAAGAACTCTCCCTAGTAACATATATAAATAAATGCTTCTCTATCTTAATTAGATGCATAGCTTAGCTTAGTTAATGCTGCTAGATTTTATGGCTGTGTCTGTAGCACTAAAAGCATATGCTGCAAGAGGCTGACATCTACGCTTAGGGTAAGGGTAGGTCTGCACACATTGCCCACTCTTTGTGATCTCTCTGCATGTGTTTTTATTCTTTCTTGGTACTTTTTTATTCCAAGGTGATTTTAAAGTATGCTACCAAAGTCATGTTGCATGCCTGAGACATGGGCTGAAGGTATAAAGGACAGGGGCCTGAGAGTGCTACTATGATAATACTAAAGGGATAAATAACAATGGGGAGCAGTCTTATTCTGTGACACTTCAGAGAACAGCCTCTGGATTGAGCTTAAAATACCGTAGCTCTTCACTGTCCAGCATCTCTCCTCTTTTTAAGTGAAGCTAGCTATTTTCCTCCAGCACTTGTCAGCTGATGAGCTCACAGCTTATAACAGTCATTATTACTGTTAGTCCCTAAGTACTTTGAACTCTTTCATTCCTTTTCTATCACTCCAATCTGATTTGTCATTACTCTTTTCTATATGATACTCTGATCTCCTATTGGCAATATTTCTCAGCTTTATGCTATTGGCACATTTCATTAGAAAGCTCTTAGCTTTTATTCCAATTAAATGTATGTCAAAGTATATGTCAGACTGTCTGCAGCCCAGTACTTTAAAAGCTCGTTCTTTCTATCTCATCTCAGGAAGGATGTTCTGCTTCACTGTCGAGTTTTGGATGTCATGCTGACTCTGATTGTATTTCTGGCTTGAAAGTATGAGGGAGCCTCTTGGGGACTGGCTTGTGCCCAGGTAGATTTGTCATGCATACATATTGGCCTTCCATATCAGCAGCTCAGCCTCTGCCTCCACACTGAACATTACTGACCTTCCTCTAAGATGAGGAGTGATGGAGTGATGAGAAGTGGTGTCTTTTTTTTTTTTTTTTTTTGCACCATACTTCAATTAACTTTTAACTATAACTCACCTTCACTGGTGAGCATGCGAAAGTGACCATACTTTTTCCATATTATCTTTTTTTACACATTTTTTTTTCAAAATCCAACTCAGCTTACCTTTCAGCAATTCTTCTTATCTCTTTATATCTAGACCTCTGAAATGCCTTTTTTTTTTTTCTTTTCTTTGTTGATCAGTCTTGTTTTCTATTCTTTGTAGGCTGTCCAAAATTCCTTTAAATTTCCCTTTGGAAATGGTTTACCATCGGGTTATATCTAGAAGCCTTCACTGCAATCTTTTTCTTATGATTTGGAGCCTTCTCCACCTCTACTTTGCTGTTTTGTCTACGTGGCTTCTAGTCCCCTGTGTTTCTCCATTTTCATTTTGGAAATTGGAATATTAATTACAAATCTGCCTTTTTTACCCTCCGTTTAATTTAAACCAAGTAAATAGTTGACTAATATATGAATATAGGTTTTATGATTAGTTCCTCTGTAATGTTCTTCCTACGTATAAATCCAAGTTTAAAACAGCATCAGTGTAGGTTTAGTGACTATTTACTGAAGAAATGCCAACTGTCATCTCCAGGTTATCCGAATACATATCATGTATTTTAGCCCTCCCTTCATATTTTTTCACAGTTGATTATACCATGGACATTGTCAACTACCTCAATATCTTTACTTTTACTGCTCCCTGACTGGGACCTAGCAGATTTTCTTTGAAAGTTGTATTCCACTTTTGCCTAATATTTCACCAGCTTTCGGTTTTCTCTATTACCAAGATTTCTGTAGTCTTCATTTTGCTGCAGTAACATATAAATAACAAATACTGGAAAGATAGATAATGGATTTAATGGATATGATGTTTATTATGTTAATATTAATAAATATTAATGGCATTCGTGTATCTTAAAATATATTTAATCTTCTAATTAAACGTTCTTCATTTTACACTAGTAAGCCATTCTTTTGATATGTTTTTGTCTGAAAATAAAATAAAACAAAACAAAACAAAACAAATTGCATAACATAACATGACAGAACATAAGATCTTCTTAATGAAAACTTTTTAACTACTGGAACTTTTATGGAACAGTTAAGGATTTTCATTCTTTTTAATTGAAACTTTACTTTTGAAACCATGTGTGTGTTAGTTTAACCTTGGTACATATGCTTAGCTGGAGGCTAAGAAAAGAAAGGTTCACTATTAAATGACTCTTATTAATCAGCTTTAAATCTGATGAATAATACTTTACAACCTCTTTGACATATGGTAGGGTCTGCAGCAAGTTTGGCATAATGGTTTCACTTAATAAACACCTGATTAGCATTGTTTAACAGGTTTGGATTGCATGAAAACAGTAAAATGGCCACATTCTGTCTAGTTAATTCCTCATTAGCAGCCTTATATTCACCGTGTTTGACAGACTGTATACCAGCTTTGACACAAGGTGACCTCTTGCATGGGCCCGTTCATCACCTTCAGTCTGTCATAAATGGAGTCAGTATAAATGTCAATATGGATGTGCCATCACCAGAGATTTTTGAGAATTAGAATCCATCTGGTATCATAAAGGTTATTTTTTCTACCTTATCATTACAGACATAATGAAATTATATTGAGTAACAGGTAAAAATGGAAGGAGATAAAGCCACTATGAAATGTCTGGGTGGAGACTTTTATTTAATAGATGTTGTAAAAGCTTAAAGTTTCCAATATGTAATTCATTCAAGAAAGAAGAGCAAAAGAATCCTTGCCTGAAAATGCATTGTTCTTTAATATTAAACAAATATGAAAATATTTTTTCAGCTCAGATCTTTTGGGAATACTTTACTATTACAATTTGAATAAATACATTTATAAAATATATTCTTTTTTATTTATTTCTTTGTTTCTTTGTTTGAATAGTGGTTAGAGTTTGACAGATATTTCACTTTATCTGCTCCCTGTGGGAGTTATCCAGGAGGTAATGACATCCAGTCCTGGTCTGGGTACAAGACGACAGTTTTAACCAAATGAGTGGAGAATCTGGTGTAGGAAAGGCAGTCTCCAACATAAGCTTATCCCAACTTCTTCTCTAATTTGTCCTCCATCTGAGAGAGCATTAGGTAGTGGGGTAGTCAGAGATGATCAGAATCACTGTCAGAGGGGAGTAACGGAGGGTGGAGCGGAGTGAAGGCACCGCGGCCAAACTCTTGCTGCACTCCCTGTGCTGGGCCGCTGATCAGCCGCACAGCAGCTGCCCAAGGGGAGATACACGATAACATGTCCGGTGCTGAGCCAGCAAGGGTGGCAAATCCCTCCTTTGGGATGAACTTTGCTTGAACTTTGCTCATTATAAGCTCATTATAATGCCAAAACACACCTCCATCCCAAAAGTTACCCGCCCCCAAGGTACGACCACTCCTCACTGAGCATGCGCTCTAGATTTTCCATTGACTGCACCTTTAAATGAAAGCGAGAAACTTTTGCACCAATCTATAACAATATTAAGTATGACTATAGTCACTCAAGCTCCACCTGAATGTAAAGAAAAGTATAAAAGGTGAACTAAGGAGGAAAAGGATGAGGAAGGAAGACTCCATCCTAAATTGTGGATTAGTTGATGGGCTGATCCCCCTTTCCTCCCCTCGGGTCAGGACGCTGCCTGAGGAGACTGAGAGGAGGGAAGATTCCATTGTAACTCCTGGGTCAGTCGACGGGCTGATCCCCCTTTCCTCCCCTCCAGCTGGGACGCCACCTGAGGAGACTAAGAAGTGAGGAAGGAAGACTACATCATAAATTTTGGATCAGTTGACGAGCGGATCCGCCTTTCCTCCCCTCGGGACGCCGCCTGAGGAGACTGGAGACAGAGAGCCCTCTCCCATCTCCTGGGGTGAGTGGTGATTGCACATTGGTACATCAGAGCTAGCTAAAAACCCCACGCTGTAGTAGAGAATTTCCTGTACGGACACCCGAAACCTGCTTTGTAAATGTTGCATTAATCATGCTGTTTGTGACCTCGACTGCTTGTTTGAGGGGTGATCGGACCTACAGCGGCCAGACCGTTTGTGAATCCGATACTGCCAGAGTCGAGGTTAGAGTTGATCACTCTATTTGGGAACTCGATTCGCTCCTAGGAAGGTGATCGGACCTACGGTCGGCAGACTGTTCATGAATCCGATACTGTCAGTCGGGCATACAGCTAACACAGTCTTTGATATCTCCTTCCCCGCCGCCACCACGGCTTTCAAACTGCCACACTAAATATAACAGTTACTGATAATAGGATTATTTAATATCTATTGTCTCCCATTTAATAGAAACCTAGATGATTATTTCCTGAAAAATGATATTAATCCAAAAAGTTATGAGTTCTTATTAATTTGTAAAATATGCTATTACACTAAAGCTGTTAATATAGATATTGCAAGACAGTTAGGTAAAGCAAAATGTAGAGAACAACAGTATTTGCCTAAGATCCCAGACATTATGGTTGTAACACTCCAGTTCAGAATTCAGGTGAACATTTTACACAAAATTAAACGTTAATATCATCACTCACGTAGGTATGGAGCTGAAAGTCTAGACCTCTCCATCTTATTGTGAGCTCTATATTGAACTCTTAAATAACTGCAGACATTGGACTTGCAATTCTCTTTCCTTGGCACAGAGGTAACAGGAAATCTGAAATTAACTAGTACCATCATTAAATGTCAGCTGTGGTAATGCTTTGTCATCATATTTTCAGAGGTATTCTTAAATATCCTTCAAGACTTTTGTTTGAAAATTGACATATATCTTCTCACTGATCATAGCATCTTTAGGGTCTTCTTTTCAAGTAAGGATGTTAGGATGAGTTCAAGCTGTATCATTTAAAAGTGATGCAGGCTTTGCCTCTGTTCCCTTCAGCATCTTTCCCCATCAATTCATATGGCAAAGATGAAAAATACTCTACATTTGTACTTGTCTTGATGGTTTTGATTTCATGATAAAAGTCATTGCTTCAGTTCAAAATCATATCTCAGATGTTACGTCTAATCTTTTCTCAGAATTAGAAGTTAAAAGAAATATAACTCCCTAGAGAATAGAACAAGAATAGACCATGGACCACAGAACCTTGATGAAACTTTTTACTCTCTAGGCAAAACTTAGGTTGTCCATTTATTTTGAGACTGATATTTTTTTAGAAGTAAAAAATCTAGAAACAAGGAAATACTTCTTCTAGGGCAGTTTTTTAATGTGGTATTTATTTTATTGATGAAGTGTCACAAATAAATATACAGGCAAAATGCACTTGTATAGGTAAAGTCATATTTCAAACTCTGTAAGATTGTAAGATCAGAGGGACATCAGAGGGACAAAGTGACTTCCTCCAGACTGCAGTGAGTCAATGCTGCGATAATGCTCTGAGCTCCTGACTCCCAGGGATCTGGGTCAATCTCCTGTACAGTCTTGTGTCTCATTTTGGATACACATTTCTGAGTTTTCTTCCTGCAGAAGGAAAAAAAAAAAAAAAAGAAAGGCACTGCAAGGAAGGAAAGGGTCTCTCTGTTTTGTACTCAGTTCTCCAATGCAAAGAGAGAAAAGAATAAGAATACACTTAAAACACTTTTTAACACGGGAGCTCAGGTATATTGCCACTACATCCACTAGCTGAGACCAAGCCTACGTAGAGCAATTCCATTGTCCAGCAGAATGGCACAGAATTTAATATTGTCACAGTATTAGAGAAATGAATATGATCACATCTTGGCAATCTCTACAGCAAAGTCTTAGTGTGACAGTTTTTTTTGCGAGAAGTCCTGCTTTGGGTTGCAATTCATGCAGACCTTTTTTTTTTTTATTTTTTTTTTAAAGTTATACTCTGCAAAAAATAATGTAGTCTTTGAAAAAAAAACTTGCTGTTTTTAATGTCTGGCCATAGTCAGAAAGCTCATCAATAACTTTCTGATTTTCTCAAGGAACTCATTATAGCTCCAATGACCAGTGTATCTTTACGTAACTCCACAGGTAAGAAATCCTATCCTCATAGGATACTCATATTCTATGAGATATCTATCTCATCCATAACTGACATTATGTTTCTTTTATTTTCTCAGGATTCATTCAGCCGTAGCTGCCTTCAAAAAATATCAACTGACAGTTAATAAGGCAAGTATTTCTTTTATTTTAGGTTGCATATTATCCATATGTAATATGGAGGCAACTGTTGCCTTGAAATCACCAGAAACACACCTGCAAACAGGGTTTTAAAAATCAGCAATATAGAATGTTTTTTTTTTCCCAGTTAACAGCAAATAATTTCCTAGAGTCTGTAGATTCCATGAGATTTTTTTTCTTTTTTTTCTTTTTTTTTTTTTTTTAAGCTAAACTACTTATATAGAAAAATTTATGGGATTAATTTTGCCATAAGTAATTGTTACTATCTGAAACTTAGCCTTTGCTTTTGAATTTTAAGGTTCCATTAACATCTTGAAAAATAGCCAAGGTTTGATCAAGATGTTAGATAATTTTTATTTTGAACTGCAAATCAGAAGACTATTCTCTAAATAGCCATTCAATATGTTATCAATTCAGCTGAATCTCTCAGATTTTTTTTTAACAAAAAAATGCATCATCCCCATATTTCATTACAAAGACTTTATTAAACTATAACAACACTCAAAGGGCCAAAGATTCTGCCTAATCTGTTTTAAGCAGCAGCACACTTTTCTGAAACTTTCCTGTGGGTCTCTAAAGGCCTTTTATAATCTTACTCTGAAAATCCAAAAACAGTATATTAAGTTTTGAATTCTTTTTTTCACCTTTTTTATTACTTGTAATAACAAACTAGCAACCAGCTAGGAACCAATCTTTTCAGTATTAAGAAAAAAATATTTAAAGTGGGGTAGATGAATGTCACTGAAGTGGAATGAGAACTGGCTGAATGGCAGAGCTCAGAAGGTTCTGATGAGTGGCACAGTCTAGTTGGAGCCCTGTATTTAGTGGTGTCCTCAGGGGTCTGTCTTGTTCAACGTATTTATCAATGACCTGGATGAAGGGACAGGGTACACCTTCAGCAAGGTCAGTAATGATACAAAATTGGGAGGAGTGGCTGATACACTGGAGGGCCACATTGCCATTAGACAGGCTGGAAAGATGGGCAGAGAAGAATCTCATGGAGTTCAACAGAACTTCACCTATCCAGATACTGTTATACAGACTAGCTCATGCTGTCATTGCTGCCTGAAGTAACTTACCTATGACACATCAATTCTTCATGAACATTTTAGGGTAACTTAATCTTCAGCAAAACCTGTCTTTACTTGTGTGCCACACGTTAAATCAAGCATTCGTTATTTAAACACACCATATTGTCAATAATGTTTTTACCTCAGTAGTATCATCTGTTTTTCTTTTTTCCTTTTATTCTTTCTTTAAACATAAAAATGTTCTGTGTTCATCAGAGACTTTTTGTGTTTGCCACTTGGTGGACTTTTCACAATGTCTATAAAGGTTCTGTCTTTAACATAAGTAGTTTTATTATTAATAATTACTGATAGTTTTTATTGTTACATGCCACTTTTTTAAAAAGGTGAGCTACTGTTCAGCCATTTACATCACCAGAGAGATATTTTCATTTCTTTTTACATTTATCTGATGATCAGGGTGTTAAAATGCATCTTAAAATCCAGTGTAGCTGGACTTTTGATGTCTAAGTTGAAGAGCATAGTTTCAGATATCAGCTAAGCCTTGAAGGAGTATTGAAGTACAAACTTCCCAAGGCATAAAGTGTGCAAATCCTTTTAATTTGTTTTCTGATTAGCTTCTAACTATATTGAGAAGTAGGCAGTGAAGAACCTGCATTTTTTAGGTATCTAGAAGGATTTGTTCTGGATATGCCCCAAGTATGTCTAGAATAGACAGTTCAGCCCCTTCTGACTGCGGTGCAAAGCAGGTAAGTCATGGTCGCTTCCCTCAAAATTTACGGTTAGCTGGTAAAAGTGGGAAGAGAGACATCAGTCTTCAGAGAAATCTGGTAGCAAAAACAAATGAAAGAATGAATTCTAGGTTCTCCTCAGGCACAGATGACACATCCCAGAGAAAGCCCTGGAGGAGCCCTGAAGCCCCTTCCTTTATCTGTCCACTTTTTCAGTCTCTACTGAATAAGTTGAGAAAAGAGAGAGGATATGCAAGGAAAGCCTGTATCTGTAGTATGGCAGTTGAAGACTGCCCTCTGAAAACTGAAACAAAGAACAATAAAATTTATTGCCTAAATCAATATTTAATTCTTTAGATATGCAGTTCTTCTGAAGTCATTCCTTCACTGGATATGTTCAAAATTCAATTCAAGAAAGTATGCAAATATATTCTCCTGTATCTCACCTTAATTCTCTGGACAGAAATCTGGAATACCCATACATAAACTAAATGGGGGGGGGGGAGGGGGAAACATCCCCAGTGCAGGAACTGAAGAAGAATGCTGTATTATTTTATCACAGTCTCTGGTGAGGTACTGTGTGCTTCAGAAAAAGGCCTGGAGATTCAGTATGTAAGATCATGTTGTCCAAACTTAGCATATACAATTCTAATTTACACCGGTGATTGCTTCAGCCCTGAGGAGCCTCAGTATCATCAATAATCTTCAAGAACTCAGCTTAACTAGGAGAGACAGTGTCAAGAATGGTCACTAAATCCTGCTTATCTTTGTCCACATGATTATTTTAATTAATTTGATTGAGATTAATTATCTTAGTAAGATGGATATATTATGGTGCAATAATATGGAGTTTTCACAGCATTTTGCCTTCAAGTCCTTATTATTTCTTTCTGACTCCGAACACAGAATTGGTGCTGTGTTCCTACCAGTAGGCCTTAAATCAGAGTGAAGATAAGTACTAAAAGATCCAAATTTTACAAAAAAATAATGAGATAAAAATCAGCTAAACAGTAGGCTTAGAATATACAAAACAGGAAAAATACATTGTCTGAATTTAAAACCTGGATTTATTATTTTAGAAGTCTGTTTTTACATGAAAATTTTCTCCCCCAACACAGGGCCACAAACATAGAAAAGGGGAAGAAAATCCTGTTACACTGAATCTGACAGTGGGGTCTGTTGCTTTTTAGCAGTTACTCACACGGGATTTGTTACTATTTGGGAGTTACTGGGGATTATTTACCTACTCAAATTTAAACTCATACAAAATCATTTTGAACATTTAGAGTAAAACAATGTGAACACCAAGGTGTTTATACTTTTGGAAGTATTTCTAAAGGGAACTTGCCTTCAGTGTTAGCAAGACTACAAAGAAAGTTGCTGTGCCCATAGAAAGATTGTGGTTGAACACAGCCTCATACTGTACGCAATTATTTCTGACAGGTCATAGTGATATAGAAGAGTCACTTGAGGCAAAAGTTCATTTAGTCATGTCCATTTTATACATATCAGACAAGAAGCTGACCTACTAAAACCACATTTCAATAAGGTTCTGATTTCCTCCAGCTGAGGACTGGGATCCTGATTTTTAAACGTGGTTTGTGATTATGTTTAAAAATTATAAATATTAACTCAGAGATGTAACTTTAAGGTCAGAGATTTGATTTGACCAAGTGATAAGACATATATTAAATGAGATGTACTGCTTATCATAACTACTTTATCATCCATCATAATCAACGGAATGCAAGGTTCTTTTTAGTAGAGCAAAAATGTAAGTTCTAGTCATCACTTAGATCAAGGGAGATAAAAGCTCTCTTCTAACCCAGCCATAGCAATCTGTGCAGACACAGTGATTACATGTTCATTGCCTACAATTAAAAAATTCTCAAAACCTAAACACACTAAAAATATTTAAATTTTTTTGCAAGGTTACTAGGTATGTTTAGAAGTTTTTAAGATTATTTTACAGCATTAAAAAAGGAAAGAGAGGAAAAAAAAGCAATAGTGTCCATAAATGCCATTTTTTGAGAAATAGCAACATAGTTATATTATCATAATATTCATGTAACTACATTTACACATTTAAATTTATTAGTTATGTTCATATTCTTTCTTCCCCTTCCAAACCTAGTGCAGAAGCCTAACAGAAAAAAAAAAAAAAAGGCAGAACAGAAGAAAAAAATAAAGTAAACATTCCACTTAGATTTTGGACTAGACATCAAAATTCAGAAGTTTTTGGCAAGCTGTAGAAAGAATTTGGGAAAATTTCTTTTCATTTTAATTCTTTCACACTCTACATTTTCAGGTTCTGCTCATCATTATAAGTAACCATTATGACATTATTATACCTGCAAATAATTACATTCACAAGTAACTGTCACTACAAATGATAATATTTGCATATCAGATTAAATTATATGTATCCACAGTAATAAATCACACAGTTAGCAACATTTTCTCATTTGCACTAATCCTGAATTGTACAATTGACTGTGGGAATAAAGCTGCTTTCCTAATACTGGAGGCTGCTTAAATATTTCGTTATGAAAAAAATGTATAATAATCTTAAAAACAATCTACTAAAGAGAAATACCAAATCTGGCCTATGTCTAAAAACTTGTACCAGTAACTGTTACTGTAAGAGGTATAAAGGATGTGTTTTTGTTTATATAATTACTTTATAGGGAATAACAATACACATGAGTTACAAAGTAGCAGTTTGTTCATTGCACATATATTTAAATGTGAATTCTATGATTTTTTGGCTAAATATCAATTCTCTAATAATCACTCCAGAAAGAGAGAGGTATCGCAAACTGAAGCAGAATCTTATATTTAAATAGCCAGATATACCTATGATTTAATTTCATATTGGCCTTGCAGTTCATTTGGCTTCCTTGAGATCCAGCTGCTGAATGCAAACATTGAGATGCGTAGCACAGGTTCATAAAATGGAAAATCCTAATCATACCTGGTTTCTTCCATCAAGCATTTGGGACTGGGGAGAAAGTATTAATACATATTGATATGAAGAAGAACACTAATTGATTTTTTTAGTATCCCCATTAAAAACAAAGGATGCAAATTCTCCGCATGAACTCGTGTTTCTGACTCGATAATACTTCACTCAACTATCTTCTATAGAAATCATATCATTAGTACATGTCATCCAATTTATCTCCACTTATTGCAGGTTAGCCTAGGTGTCACACACACAAGCATAGACCTATACATTTTAGACTTACAGTTCTTGTAATCTCTTCTTCTTCTAACATACCTAAAGCATATCCTTTTATTTTTTCCTCTGCTGTTGTTTATTTTACTTTCTTTCTCTAGCAAACTTTTTTTTTTTTTTTTTTTTTTTTTTTTTTCCCTAAAGTCCTTCTTTTAGCCATATTTAGAGGACTTACTAAACTACCTTACCAAACATTAAGGATAGTTGCTGTTCTGTCCCCCATCAAGAACAGTTATAAAGTATTTTTAATTCTTAATTATTTTCTGCTTCTGCTGCAGTGTTCTGTGGAAGTGTAAGAAGTCAAATAGCTTGTAGTAGGGACAGTATTTTAAGTAAAAGGTAATTGTTCTGATGTTAAACTTAGTCATACCAATCAATTAGGTAACTATGGAAAATACAGGTAGCCTGTTTTACAAACTTTTTGTCTTGTCAATTTTGAAGAACCAGCAGAACAGAACAGCACAGAAATTACTTTTGAAAGTATTAAAAAAGAATTGTATGCTTAAATATAGGTTCTATACAATATCTTTACTGCTAATTCATATGTTTTACTATAACTTACAAGATAAAACATGAAATAGAATTAACATTTAATACAAACAGAGTCCAAGTTTTACTGATATGATATTTTTTTCTATGAAGTCCATAGTCATCCATCTTGAACCCAAAGCATGTAGGAAGACATAGGTAGAAGTATATTAAATCTGACAAATGACCTCCCATGTGCAAAGGAGGAAATAAAGATTCATTCTCCGTGTTTGTGAGATCATTTTGATGAAGGGAAGGCTAATTGAGGATGGCATATATTCTAAATCTAATTCAAATCAGCATTTTTACATGAAGACTCATCACATTTCCAATGGTACACACCACCATAAAACAGCTTAGTAAAGACATTCTGAATTTGATTCTGGAAATTTTTTTAAATGCTTCATCAGAACTGACATTTTTAGTGGTAATGACTTTCCAGTCTTAGTATTAGTGCAAACTAGATACCTGTGGTATTTTGCAGCTTTATAAGAAGAAGGATTTCTTCTTAACATAATTAAGTCTCATGTTTCAGAGAAAATTGCAACTAATACGTGATTATGTTTGGAAAACATGGGAAAAGCGCAAACACAGGATTTCTTGCAAAAACAAATCACCTTGAAAATCATTATAATGTTAGATTACAGACTTTTTTCCTGGCACTCACAAAGTAATCCTACTTTAAGAAAAATAGTGTTACTGTTACTTTAAAAATGAGAAATAGCTATCTTAAATGCTGCTGCTTATCAACCGAAAAGGTATAAATTCTGCATTAAGATCATTATTATCTTATTAAAACAAACTTATTAGCTAAAGTCCATCGGAAAATCATTGCATCATCTTACAATATTTCTTTTGTATTGTTAATATTGTAGACTACAGATTGTAGATGTAATACATGGTATGAAAAAATCATGACATTTATATGTCACAGAAAGATGAAATTGCATTTTGAAGATATTTATGAAATAACAGTATAAAAACTCAATGTGTAACTTTATACAGTGGATGAAGACAGAACAGCTATGAAATATGCTGCCTTTATACACAGGTAACACCTCCCAACCATTTGGGAGGAATGTGCAAACATTTTTTACATTACGATATTTTTATTTTTAATAATTAATTTTCACCCCCTCGATGGCCACTAACTTCAGATTTCCCTCACATATTACTTTTTTTGTGGTGGCAAAGTGCTGAAATATGGAGATATGTTACGCTACTTCTGGAATCCATTTCCTCAAGTATTCTAGCACTTTAAAAGCAAGCCATTAAGTTCGGGAAATTTGCCATTCTTAAACTGGCAATAAAGCAGACAGTAATACTCAGCTCAGATTTTTCATTTCAGGCATTGGGCAGCACTGTAACAAATTTAAAATATTTAAACACCAAGGGAAGACTCCCTTTCTTGGGTTGGCCTCTTTAGCACTGTGAAGGGATATATGTAGCTGAAGCTTTAGCAAGGGAGGAGAGAAAATAGGAATGGTAAAAGCAAAACTATATGTAAAACAGACAAAGAAACAAACAAAACAGAGCCAAGCAGACCTCAACCTTCCAGTCCTCCGTCAGGCTTTGGAGGTGCAAGTGCCCAGAAAGGGGACAAGCTCTCAGTGGTCTGGTGAGCACGAATCTCCACACGAAACAGCTGGGATAAGAGGGAGTATAGGTCTGTTTACAAAAGCATGATTTTCATGTGGTTGCTGCTTTGTAATTTCTATTACTGTCACCTCGGAATCTTAATTCAGAACCATAAACTTTTTATGTCGCCTTCAAAGGTCTTTTCCTGAGGTTTAGGCCTGTGATCTGTCATCCCTTATGCAGAGGTACTCTAAAACAAGAAAAACATAAACAAGATGGGATTTTTTTTCAGTAACTGGACAACAGTATGTATTTAAGAGTCAAGTGTCCTGACTCCTGGATCTCATCCTAGCTTAGCCTCTGCAACATGCATCCACTTGTGCTGAACAAAATTAGTGGAATACTATTTAGAGGACATTCACCTAGCAACACGAAGACATTTCAAATTACACTCAAGTAGTTTAGCTATGCAGATATTTTCCTGTATAACCACTTACAACTTTTGTCACCTTCCTGATCCATTAATAGCAACTTTGGATAAAAGTACAGTGAAAGGACGACTGTAGTACGTAACTCAGGCTCTATTGCTTGCAGTGATTGTGCTCTTACTTTAAAGCTTCATTTATTCTTGACAGAAACAATTACATGGAATAATTATATCAAAAAGACAAGCAGTATTCAGTGCTCAATTCGGAAACTAAAAAGCTCTGTTTGACTGCCATCTAAAACATGCCTGATATTGAATAAAACTTACATCAATGGCATCAATATCACATCTTTGTAGTTTATTCTTTAATTTGGATATGATGCTAAACAACCTAACTATCCGATATGTGGAAATAATGTGTGTGTATCTCCAAAGTATTTTAGATCAAAATTCTCACATACATAAATGAAGAGATTCCTGGAAATTTTCGCAGTCAGAAGAATTATTTCTGCAGAAGTTTCCTATATCGTAATTGAAACCAAAAGAACATGTCGAAATTAGCTCTTACTCTGGAGGTGCTGTCAGTGAAAAAAAATGCATCTTTTGTGTATGGGAAAGCAATCATAATAAATATCGTAAACATTTAGCAGCAATATATAAAAACAAAATGCAGAAGTTTTTTTTTTTTTTTTTTAATGAGAACAAAATGTGCAATCCCCAACCTTTTTTCCTTTACAGATTACATCATAATTTTTCTATGTGTTTCAGTTGTTATAATGGTAGGTAGAATCACAGAAGTGTTAAAACAAACTTTTCTAAAAGCAATTCTTAAAGTAATTTGCCTTTTTTTTTTAATTTATTTTCTGTTTTGTTTTGTTATGCAAAAGGAACCCAAAGGAGGAAAGACTTGCTTACATTCTCTTGGACTAAATATTAGCAGCCAAATTCAATTTTGCATGTATGTAGTAACCAATACATTTAGTCTGACTTCATGGTAATGATGACAGAATAGTGAATAATTGCCTATTTCCTGCTCAGTGTCACTAAAAATATAGCAAGGAATCAGGGAATGTAGAAAGAAGGAAATATAAACTGCTTTTTGATTTCTACTTATAGAGCAGCAAACTTTAACTCTCATTTTTTGACATTGAATTTTTTTTCCTTAACAACATTCCAATAAATGTACATTTTAAAAACTCTGGCAGGGCGTTGCTTCCTACAAAACAAATCCTCAAATAATTAGCAAATGAAATGTTTTTTAAAAAAAAAGTGACAACAAGAACAAAAAAGCAAACAAAATATTAAAAAAAGAGACGACAAAAAAAAAAAAATCACACGGCTTTACTAGAGCTGCCTGTGAAATCAGGATAACTATTATCTGTTTCCTGATGAAGTCTCTATTGAGAGATGATGATTTCTTGTTATTCTGGTGGTTTATTTGTGAAGGCACTGATCTCTGGTTTGGAAAATACAATCTTTAAGCTATTTTTCTCACTATAGAACATCTGTTTCCTTGGTAAAAAGAAATGCGTTTCTTGCAACTTGCCAGAAAACCCACTTTCGCAGTGAATTTTTCCTGTGTTAAAAATCCTTTTTTTGACATGTTGTCATCATTAATTACCAGAGTTACTAACTTACTTTCCCCTTCTTTTCCTGTCAACAAGAAGAGCTATTCATAAATGAACATTGTTTATTGTTGCAACTCGCAAAGGAATGGACTTCAGTGTAATGCACCGAAGACATTTTATTAGAGCATCAGACAAAGCTTATATACTACACTATCCCAGATACAATACCTTAGTTGTCTAAAAGCATGTGAAACACAGTTACTAAATAAACCAATAATCTAAAGGTTTATATTAAAACTGTCCAACCAGCTTCTTGGTCACGTAGCAGCCGTACAGTTGTTTTTTGCTCCTTGCTTGCTGGTAGAACATCTGCACTGTCGTCCTTGAGGCTGGTTATCTACTAACAAGACGTCTGATACTACTGTCCTTGAAGCAGGCCTCCACAGTTTATGTATCTAATATAGCCAGTGAAGTTTTTTTTTTTTTTTTTTTTTTTTTTTTTTTTTTTTTTTTTTTTTTTTTTTTTTTTATGGGCATGTTAAAGCTGAATTTCTACGAAAGTTATCAGGCTTGTCTCTTCTTCTTGTTCTTGTTTATTTTTCCACAGGCAAAGCTTAATAACCTTACAGAGATTGGAGGTCAGAAGAGGGATGGATCTACCCCTGATTCTTAAAGCCACCAATTCCTGGTTTAACACACAGATGCTCCTAGCTAGCTCTATGAGGAACATCTTGTTGGACCTTGCCTACGCCTACTGCAGGTGAAATTTATAAGCTGAGATTTATCTTTCAGGGAATTTGCAGTAATCTTTCCACTCTTTTCATGCTTCAAAATTCAAGCATACTACGCTTTTTAAAGATGTCCAAGATAAGTAGAAGTGTTGAAAGATTTTTAAAGTAATCTTGTACAAGTAATTCTAACATCAGCATGACTAAATCTGATGTTACTTAGTTAAACAATTTGCTTGACTTTCTCTAGGACTCCAAAAATAACTTGATTTACACTCTGACATTTCACTGAATGACAGAAATGCCCTTCCTGTCTTTTACTGGAGGAAAAAAGCAAAGCAAAACAAACAAAAAAACCTAAATCAGAAAGCATACATTTCCATAATAACTTGACACATTTATATTTCTAAGATCCACTTTCCTCCCATCTTTCCTATAATAATTCTACACGTGTTTAATGATAATGATAATGCATTTTGTGAAGTATTTCTACGTATTCCCAGATAGTCAATAAATCCACGATTAGTGGATTTACTCAAAAATGAATGAGGGATAGGAATGGTAAATCTCTACAGGTTACCCTGTAGCTTTCTAATACTGATGCTTTCTGATATGTATTTTTAAGAAAAGCTTTTCTTTTCTAATATTCAAAAAAAAAAAAAAAGATTCAATTTCTATTTTATCTAAAGATCTTATCTAAAACAATGATAATAATAACACAATAAAAAGGACATTTATTTTAAGATAGGCAATATGAGGCACAGGACAGGTATGGAGAAAAAAGTTAGGAATTACGTATATTCTTGGAACTCTCCTCTACTGTGTACTTCGTATACTTTAGAGAAGGCTGTCCTTTCATGCCAGTAGAAGCAGATTCAGAAATGCCAATAGTAAAGACCACGACACATAGGAAATAGAACTCATTATGAAGATTTGCCTAGTAGTGTGGTCCCTTTTTGTCACCTGCCATCCAGCAGAGCTGTTTTGAATCAAGAATAAATGTTGTTCATACTTCAAATACCTTTATTATTATATATATATATATTATTATTTGAAGAATTTCCTTTTCCTTCCCATATAATCCCAGCATACATGTCTGTCACTCTGCTCCAAGTAGCAGTAAACCAAAGGTCCTTTTTTTTGAAGCTAAGCTCACAAACACATAATTGTATTTTAATGCGAAGCCTCAGCCAACTTAATAAAGGTCACAACTAGATCCTCCCATGCAGAGTGAAACAATATGATGGAAATGGATTGCAGCAGTGTGCAAGTGTTATTACAGTTCAGATGTGTGTATTTCCAGCAGTAAGATCTTTGACTCCCCACAGTTGTTACACAACGTCAAAGCATTTAATGTCTCTCATCATTTTCTCATAGCTTTCAGTTTCATTACCCTCTCTCCACTTCTGTTTGGCCATTTTCCCATTAACCACTGTAGTGGGGTTGTTATATATTTTTTTCCTTTCTATTGTCTCTCTTTTGATATTTAATTTTTTTTTTTTTTTAAGAGAAGTGGAGAAAAGCCAATCCCTCCCCCCCACACTTCCAGTATTTTACGCCATGTGAAATATTAAATAGAACCACCATTTTACATAGATGTTTTGAATCCTATTAATGAATATCACAGAGTCATGGATCATTAATGAATATCTATGCATTTCCACTTTGATACATTTTCTGGACATTACTAGAACATGGTGTTTACATGCTACCTTATCACAAGAGATAATTGGAAATTCCACCTATTTGCAAGGCTAAGAATGTTTCAAGACAGCCCACAATACTGTGCAAAAACAGCTTATCATTCTCCACATATTCATAGTAGAATATTTCATTTAAATATTGACTGATAAATTTGACAATTTCTATTTAAATTTTCACAAAGTCTTTTATTATCAAATTCCATTAAATATTTTCCTGAATAGCTAAAAATGCTATACTACACTATAACTAACTAGGCCTACTACAGTACTGAAATATTACATCCATCAAATTTGGAACATTTTTTTTTAAGCTACCATTTCTGTAACCACAATTTTAATTTGGTTGCCATTTAACCATTGTAGTCCCATTTAAAATGTGCTACTTGTGTTAAAATTGCTTATGCAAGATTTATTTTAAAATCCTTCAATATCTGTACTTATCATGGACATCTCTAAAAGGCACAACTATTCAGTTCTTATTTAATACCCTATTCTGCCATTATTACATGTAAAGACCAATGGCAGGATATAGTTTTACGCAGTGCCGCAGGGAATTATGTTACAGTATGCAAAGTGCTATTTTCCTAACATTGTAATTAAAGTTTCTGAGTGACAAACTTTGGAAATTAAATGTAAGTCTCCAGTGTTTAAGAACGTCTGAATCATTCACTATCATGCCTGAGTACCTCTTCTCCTCAAAGTATTCACTAATCTAACTCAAGGGGGAAAAGTACTTGTTTATACTTCTTGGTTTTGCAATTGGTGACTTAGGAGTATACACATCTCATGTCTTAAAGAGAACAAATTTGTGCCCTCTACTACAACTTCCAGTGAA
>VZSV01000040.1:2920481-2946373 GCA_013398735.1 Nothocercus julius
TGATAAGGAATATGCAATGACCTTTAATCGGAACTTTGAAATAAGCACAGGTTACCCTCTGTAATACTCAAAGAAAATGTCTTTTCCTCAGGCAGATGTCTTGAATATAGTATTTTTATACTTATCAATGCTTGTACAGTACCTAGTCAAATATACAAAAAATGTGTGCTTTGGATTACATATGCCAAATATGTGTTTTGCGTTATGCTTTTAAAAAATGACAAGTAAAAACACATTTGCCAAAACTGAGTGATAAAGTTTTAATAAATTAAAAAGAAAATACATTGCAATGAATAAATGAGCACAGAATATTTTTTTCTTATTTTTCTGTATATTTTCCTATATTCTCTCTCTCAAAATATCTGATTTCAAGAACTGATTCAACTCATTTCAGTTTATCCTCTAGACACATTCCTGTAATTTCTTCACAGAAAACAGTGTCACTTGCTCCTTTTTTAATGCATTGTCAGAGAATTATTTTTTTTTTTTTGGTAGTGAAGCACATGTAGATTTTTCACACCAGTCTTCAAAAATGTCAAAAAGGAGGACCCAGGCAACTACAGGCCAGTGAGCCTCACCTCCATCCCTGGAAAGGTGCTGGCTCAGCTCATCCTGGCTGTTGTCTCCAAACATGTGGAGGATAAGAAGGTGTTCAGGAGTAGTCAGCATGGATTCACCAAGGGGAAATCCTGCTCGACTAACCTGATCGCCTTCTATGATGGAATGACAGGCTGGATAGATGAGAGGAGGGCGGTGGATGTCATCTGTTTTGACTTCAGCAAGGCTTTTGACACCGTCCCTCATAACATCCTCCTGGACAAGCTCCGGAAATGTGGGTTAGGTGAGTGGACAGTGAGGTGGATTAGCAACTGGCTGGATGGCAGAGGCCAGAGGGTGGTGATCAGCGGTGCAGAGTCTGGTTGGAGGCCTGTGGTTAGCGGTGTCCCCCAGGGGTCAGTCCTTGGCCCAGTCCTGTTCAAGTTATTCATCAATGACCTGCATGAAGGCACAGAGTGCTCCCTCAGCAAGTTTGCTAATGATACAAAACTGGTACGAACAATACGAACGAACGATAGCCCAGAGGGCTGCGCTGCCATCCAAAGGGACCTGGACAGGCTGGACAAGTGTGCGGTGAGAAACCTCATGAAACTCAACAAGGGCAAGTGCAGGGTCCTGCACCTGGGGAGGAATAACTGCAGACACCAGTCCAGGTTGGGGACTGACCTGCTGGAGAGCAGCTCTGCAGAGAGGGACCTGGGCATCATGGTGGATGACAAGTTGACCATGAGGCAGCAGTGCCCTCGTGGCCAAGAAGGCCAATGGGATCCTGGGGTGCATTAGGAGGAGCGTCTCCAGCAGATCGAGGGAGGGGATCCTGCCCCTCTACTCAGCCCTGGGGAGGCCACACCTGGAGTGCTGTGTCCAGTTCTGGGCTCCCCAGTACAAGAGGGCTGTGGAGCTGCTGGAGAGAGTCCAGCTCAGGGCTACGAGGATAATGAGGGGCCTGGAACATCTGCCCTGTGAGGAAAGGCTGAGAGAGCTGGGCCTGTTCAGCCTGGAGAAGAGAAGGCTGAGAGGAGACCTCATTAGTGTCTATCAGTACCTCAAGGGAGGCAGTGAGGAGGATGGGGCTGCCTCTTCTCAGTGGTGGAGACCGATTGAACTAGAGGTAATGGCTGCAAACTGAAGCACCAGAAGTTCCACAGGAAGTTAAGGAAAAATTTCTTGACAGTGAGAGTGACAGAGCCCTGGAAGAGGCTGCCCAGAGAGGCTGTGGAGTCTCCTTCTCTGGAGATCTTCCAAACCCGCTTGGACGCAGCCCTGTGCCCCGTGCTCTAGGTGACCCTGCGTGTGCA
The DNA here is from genome assembly GCA_013398735.1 of Nothocercus julius. Classification (NCBI taxonomy): domain Eukaryota; kingdom Metazoa; phylum Chordata; class Aves; order Tinamiformes; family Tinamidae; genus Nothocercus; species Nothocercus julius. The sequence goes on from VZSV01000040.1 coordinate 2,922,338, forward strand.
GGGGGGTTGGACTAGATGATCCCTAGAGGTCCCTTCCAACCTTAAGGATTTTATGATTCTATGATTCCTAACGTTTGCCACTATGTCAAACAAAGTTTGCTGTCATTTTGATAAACACTGCTTTACTAGCATTTGCTGCTGCTGAACTGCCTTTAGAGGTAGATTTTTGGCTAGATTTTATTTATCCTGAATTTAGAAATCTGCAGTTAGGCATGAGCATTTGAGCTATCTTTCCAGATAGCTGATGTGGAGAAATCATAGATAGATGCAGCTCATCTTTTCCAACAACAGGTCTTTAAAATACAGTATTTAAAAGAAAAAAAAAAAATTCTGTAGGTTTTATATGAGAAGAAGAAAGTCCAGTTGTATATAACTGTTTAAAAGCTAGGTGAGAAGAATTTGATTCTTGCTTCTTCAGCACAAACAGTAAATAAAGGCTGTATGAACTAAATCTTTTTGATTGGGATAGTTTGGTTAATGCTGTTTACTGAACATGCTGCGGACAGTTGAAGGTTACTACTACAGCTATTTAAAGAAAAGTGTTATTTAGAAATCTGATTTGTCAGCTGTGTTCACTGTATTAAATGAACATGTAAACAGCATTTACAATAGCTGAGGATTGAACATAGAACTAAGCCAGTAATTAATACACAGTGAAATAACATATATTTTACTTATTCAGGAGAAAAACAAATCAATATCTCACTGCATTGAAAAGACCGCCATTAAGATAAATCATATGCTATGCTATTTAACATATTTTTAACAAAATAATGTTAGAAAAACTTACATACATTTTTTTCTCTTTAACAATTTGTGACTGTTTGCCTCCTGAAACCATAAACAGTGTTGGCACAGATTCTTTGGATCTCCCCTGGGTCTTTCCTAGTTTTTTATCACACTGCTACTAAAGCACTAAGTGCTGAATATGTAACTTGTTTGTAATTAGATATCCTCTGTTTGCAAAATCTGTGACAAAAAAAAAAAAAAAAAAAAGGTTTCTCTAAATCTAATCTTTATAAAGGCAACTCATTATGAGTAGCATGTGATATGTCTAAAGGTTCTATCAAACAAAAGGAGGTGTTTTCATGCATTCCCCTGGAGCCCTGCTACCCTGATGGTAATTTTAAATTTGAAATATATTACCATTTAAAGAGGCTGAAAGATGTAAAGAATTAATTCTCTCTACTAAAGTCAACAAATAATTATGAGTGTAGGATTAGATTGATAGATTAGTGGCATGGTAAATTAGAAGAAAAACAGGAAGCGATATATTAAATCAACCTGGTTACCTTGGAATTCTTTATTAACACTCTATTTGGGGATTTTAAAAGGTTGATACTGATGACACAGCAACATTGTCTGCAGGGATCTTAGTTTAAAAGATTTTAAAATATAGCTAAATTTTATTTTTGATATGTGTGCTCTTGCCTTCAGAATACAATGTGTGTGAATTCATTAGCATTTTAGTTTTGGCCAGGAATGGTGCATCTCCTTATTATTACAGTTCAAACTACAGCATAGGATTTGAACTGACTTCCTTTTGTACATGAAATGACTTCCTTTTGGATGAAATTAAAACAAGAGATGGACTTCAGAAATGAGCCTAACATGAGCCAAATGCCAGCAGGTATTAAATCCACAAGAGCAGATGTGACCCTGCTGCCGTGCAACGTGTCTAGCTATTCAGCAAGCCCTCCGTTCCTGCCAAAGCTCGGTGTTTCAGGAAAGGCAGTGTGAAACCAGGCCCCTATTCCTGCATTCTGATGAGCACTCTTCTCCTTGTGCCTAAAATAATGTGGTAACTGTGACTTCCTGCACTTGTTAATTTAGTACTTAAGTGTTATATAGCATATCATAAGCAAAATTATGCATGGTACACATCTGTGGTTAGCACTGCTGGCCCCATACAGATTCACTGATTTCTCGTTCTTGCTGATTATTGCTGCTGTTCAGCATCTCTGCCCTGCCTCCCTTCATATCTACACTGAAACTACGAAAGAAAACAAACGTTCTGACTTTGGCCCCATGTTTCTTGTGGTCTTTATGGGCTGTGAATCTGCAAGACTCAAAACCGGATCCATAACTTTGACTCATTACTTTTAGGCTACTAGATACTTTTTAACGTGCCATTGGCAGCTGCTAAAATGGACATCATCACTTTGCACTTTCAGAAGTTTTAAGTTAAACTGGAGCCAAGATATGATGCAGATTAGCATAATATATGGGATGAAATACAGTATTACTCAACAAAAGGCTTTCTTCTAAACTCTCAGAAGCTAGAAAAAGACAGTGACAAAGACAGGGTGCGCCTGAAAGGGCTGCTGAACGCTTGAGTGACAGCTCTCTGTATGACAAGTCTTGGGGGATTGGATACTTAAATCTTAATTACAAAAAACAATCATCATCAGGTATTAAAACCCTATAGGGAAATTGAAAGACTCAGAGAAGAGAATCCCTATAGTGGAGATCTGCTCTACGCAAATTTAATTGACTCATATTATACAAATAAACCAGATTAAAAAAAAAATGTATCTGCAAAAAGTTGTTGAGTGATTCTACTATAGAGCAGATGCTGTGGAAAAGACAGAGGATGGGATTTTTCACCTGAAAAGATTCAGTGACTACTTAATGAAAAGCCAAATGCCACGGCTGACCAACTTTCTTGGAACAATATGCAATGCAACTGAGAGCAGAAAAAAAACCTCGTAAATCACTAAATATCAAGCACTTGCAAAACATGCAAAATGCAAATGTAGAACTGCAAATATTTAGGGTTGCTCCTGTTTTTATCATGCAAGCTCGTAATAAAAACCTTTTGGAGAAACTAAACTGGTGGGAAATAAAGTTGCTTTAAAAATGAAAAAGTGCTTAGTTGCAGATATCTATCTATCTATCTATCTATCTATCTATCTATCTATCTATCTATCTATCTATCTATCTATATATCATCTGGCTATACTATTGTTCCTTTCTGAAGTAGAGCTCTCAGTGACTGATTTTGTGGTGGCAGTGGAGCTGGCGTGTAAAGCAGAAGTCAATTTGGAAGACATGATTTTCTAGTTAAACAGAGACAAACTTTAGATTTTTCAGAACGAATAAAATAGTTCTGCCACACTCAATTCAGTGTATAGCAATGACAGTTTTATCCTTTGTACCTTTTAACCACTTCTCTTGTACTGTACATGACTGACCTAGCAGCATGAGTGAAGTTTACAGACCAACGTGATACACTTTTTCTTATTTTATTATTATTCATCTTACTTTGCATAAACCCCCATTACCACCACCATTCCTGTTGACACCTATTTGCTTCACGTGGCTGGGCCAGTGTAACAAGCCATAGTTACTCTCGGTATTTAATGTGCACAATGTTGCCTTTAAAATACTGGCTGCTCTTTTCTTCCCAGCCTTTTACGTAGATGGCATGCTTCAGGAATGTGGAACTTCAGCTGTAGACTCTTGTCACATAGAATTCCTTCTAAACCCAATGGGAACTCAAATTGTGGAATCATTCAAATCAGATCCTCTCTTCTCTGGAAATAGAATAGGAAAGGGAGTAAGATCCTATACTATCAGTCCAACAAGAATGCTGTTAATGACTAACATTTAGCTTGTTTAAAATGGTTATGATCCTTATTAATGTCAATATAAAGAAAAAAAAAAAGTAGGGAGACTTTGTTTGGGTAGGCAAAATAAATGATTCTTCACAAGTTGCTGTGCAAATGCATCCAGGTTTTTACATCAGGCCCACCACCAGGTACCCAAATGAAAAGAAGAAAAGTCAAAGCACTTCTACTTTTAAAGTAGAAACAAATTCAATAAATGAAGTTGCTGACATTACGGCTACGGCTAGAACCTTACATAGTTATTATAAGGCCACCCATTTACATAAATTGTGTATAAAATTTGGAATTTCACTCTTCAGGGCATCTGTAATGCACTCTGCTTCTATACAGAAATCTTTTTGTTATCTTCTTCTTTTTGATTGTACTTTCTTCTAATTTTTACAATATGGAAGTTTTTATTTTTTCTGTAATAATCCAAATGTTTCATAGTATGGACCCTTATGAACCATTTCTTAAATATGCTTTTATGAAATTCTTGGAAAATTATCTCATAGATTTTTGTTAAATATATCATCATGTTTTCCCTCACAAGATTATCAAAACCAGACAGTGACTTAGACATAGCTATGATTAAGGAGCAGGGGGAACATAATAAATGAATCCAGGACAATAGCAGCTATTTTCTGCAAAACTGATGCATCACCTTTTAATGATAACCATTATAAATGCTTTAACTGTCAACCTGTAGTCTCCATTGATGCAAAGATAAATACATGGTATTGCTGAATGAAAACTAAGCAGGCACTGATGCTATTTTCTCTGAAGATTTCAGAAGCTCTGGCTTATGATTCCAGCCTGCATTCCTCACTCTGATAAATACTACTCTGATAAATACCACTCTGATAAATACTTTTGGACATGAATGGTCTCATTGTTTTTTCAAACTACGGTGCCACCGTATGTGGCTGCCAATTCTTAATGATCTAATTTCAGATACTTCAATTAGGGGAATTCTTCCCCATTGTGATTCATATAAGAAAGGGAAAATCAAAATTTTTATCTTGCTGAGTTAGATGCCATAAGCGTTAGAATTGCCTAGAAGAGGCAGGAGCGTGCCCAAGTCACTCAATTGCTAGTTTCTTACAGTTCTTACAAAGGGGAAAGGAATGCAAGTAAGAATAGTCCATAGTCCTTCCTCACTGCTAGATTCCACTCCACACTGTATCTGGCACCTTCAGCCTAAAAATAAAAAGCTCTGTTAAGCACTTGATTGACCTTATAGTGTTGCCTCTTTGCTAGTGCTGCTTGATAACATTTTTGATGGAAGCCCTCCATCAACAAGTTCAGTTTCACCATGACCTAAATAATCTGTAGGGGGTCATTAATTTAGAGAAATTTTTGCAATGCAAAATCAAAATATAATTCTTTGACCATGCCAAAATAATTCATTTTGACAGTTCCATTTTTATTTATTTCATAATGATGATGTATGTATACATTATGTTTGGCATTATGTTCCTTAAACCTAATACTGGTTATACTACTATAATATTGAAACTTCAGTTCAAATATAGAACTATATGAATTAAAATGATGATATTGAAAATAAATACTTAACTGACTACCTAAAACTAAAGCATCTTGAATTTCACTTCAGAAAATAAGTGAAACAGAAGAAAATTTGCAGTAAAAATCTCCCAACATTGAAATTTTGAACAAAAATGGAAATTTATTTTTTTCTGATTTCCTCTAATTTTACCAGAATATTTCTGTACTTCAGTGAAACACATGCTAGCCTATTTGCAAAAGTTGATAAAAAGCTTCACTACTTTTATACAGTCTGATTCAGCTGTTCAACATGACAGCAAAGACACTGATATATAGATAGCCTAGGAGAATGTAAAAATGGGATATGACAAAAAGTCTGGAGGAAGGCATAATGTGCTGGGAATGATGGAAATGTTAGAGAAAGAATGGGACAGAAATAAAACATTAGGAAGCTTTCTTCATCAAATTTGCAAACCTTCATTTCCTCTGTGTTTAGGATGGACTGTTGTTTCCTCCAGATTTTATCCCAGCCCTGAATGTACCCAGGAGAGAGAATGATGTTTACTGAATCACAACTGTTGTTGTTTACAGCTGATTCTAATTCAAAAAAGGTTTCTACTTTGAAATGGACTGCTAAAATGTTCTAAAGTGACTTTGAAAGAAAAAGAGAAAATTGTTTTGTCATCAGATTTCTTTCTTCTTTATAGGTTTCTCCTTAAAGCCTTTTTAAAAATTAGGTAGTCAAGGAAGAGTTCCGTTCAATTAATTTTTATTATTATTTTCTTTGTTTTGCTACATCTCTCTCTCCCTCTTTTTTTTTTTTTTTTTTTTTTTTTTAGGGGGGGGGGGGGGGGTGGTTTAAAAAAAAAAAAAAAGTTTGCAGTCATAATTAAGAAAATTGTTAAACCTGCTGTCAATTAACTTAATTGATTTAAAAAGTTGATGGGCACCTGGAATGGAAGTATTTTGCCTGCAGCTGAGCTGAATACAAGAGCAATTTATTTTAATAATGAACGGTGGAAGAAGAATTAAGCAGAAATGCTATGCAGGAAAGCCTTAGAGGGTTAATGTAAAAATGCACCGTGGCTGGTGCTAATGTTTCTAATAGTGGCCTGAGACTTATTAAACCTTTTAACATTAGTGCAGCAGACATAGTTTAAAAAAAATAATGGGGCAAATGCAATTTGGAGTAAAAGGGAACATCCTCCTTTGAACTCTGAGTCAAATTTAAGTGGTGATATGGACAGCAGTTGTTTATACAGTGAGTGTCAGTTGACCAATCAAACATTATTAAACACAGAAAAATGGCATAACTGGCACAGATAAGGCATTTTATGAGGGGGCAAATTCTAAAGTGATTGGAATCCATTTGCCTTGTGATTTTCTTGAATCAAAAGTTTTCTTGAGTTCTGTCAATCCCCACAATCTCAATATGTGCTTTAAGATAAGTGTGTTGAATATTTGGAGGCTCACATTAGACACACTTGTGATCATCTTGCTATAAACCCTGCTTTAACAGGAGATAAACTAGGAGGAAGCTATTTTTACACATAATTCCACAGTTCTGCTGAATTAGTCTGTATTGAATAGCCAATTCATACTCAGTACGTATTATATGGCCACTTTATTTTTAAGGAGTAACGACTTAAAAAGCATTCTGTGTTGGGTTACAATATCAGGTTGATATTAATCTCAAAGAACCAGTTACTGTGGAGGAAGAGTTTCAAGTCAAATGGAGAAGACAATATTACCCCAAGTAAGGTGTGGATTGAATGAGGTCTTTGCCTAAAAGGGCTTCAAAGTCTTTTGAAACTTCAAGTTCCATAAATAAGGAGAAGATACTATGGATCAAGAGATCAAGTTAATCATGACTTTTCTAATAATGTAAAAAAGGAAAGGAAAAGCCTCTTGTGTGGTGTTATGTAAGTTTATATAATTTGACGATGAAGTGCTAGGGATATTTAATAATAGAAATTTTCCCTTGATATAAAGAAAGAAAAATCAAGGAGTAAACTTAATAAGATAGAAGAGTGTATAACAACACCTTTGAAGGACATAATATTTCTTCCTCTCTGTTCAAATACTTTGCAAGAAACGCATCTGTATTTTTAAATGTACCGTATTATCCAAAGACTTCCATTTAAGTCAGTCACGCCTTAATGTAGCATAAATGCAGGTTAATATGTTCAGAGGAAGACACCTGTGAAGCCAAATGTTGGGTGTTTAGCACTTTTTAAAAATATGAATTAATTTAGTTTTAGGAACTTGCTATTGTTAGGATATTATGAAGTGTTCAGTATGGACTTAACTTTGCTCTTAGTGAAGTTAACAGTAATTAAAAGCAAATTTAACTAGTAGTAAGTGTTTTTAACAAATAAAACATACTTCTGAATGTTTTGGGCAGTGCTTTTTAGTTTCCATATAAATCATCCTTTCAGGATGTAGAAACAGATGACAGGGGTGCTTTGCCATGGCAAACAAGGAAAACTTTTACAATTTATTCCTAATTAGTTGTTTGGAATATTCATCCAACCCAAAATTCAGTGAGCCTTTCTGACTTTTTATTCAGACAGTCAGATTCTGACTTTACTATTTAGATAGTTCACCTACCATATAACATTTTAAATATTTAGATATTTCTTCTCATGATAAGGTTATCTTTTCTCAGACATCCAAAGATCTAGTATTTTCAAGATCAACAAGAAGCTTGGTTTTTATTTTTTTTTTATTTTTTTATTTTTTTTTTTAAGAAATGGAATATCAGTAAGGCAGTAAGTCTTCACTGAATGTAATAAGTCTTCACTGCATGTAAACACAAGCCTTTTTGAATCTATCAACAATACCAGACAGGCCCATTGTGAAGCACAGTTTAGCCAAACTATTTCTTAGCGTAATGATGCAAAATGTACTGAAAGAAGGGAGTATTACAAGGCCAAATGGATTGGCTTAAGCATTTTCGACACATGCCACAAGTTCACATAATCAGCCTGAGGCAGTGGAAAACTTAAAAGCTAGTCTGATAGTGTTTCTTACAAATATTCTTTGAATTTTATTACTTGTCTCCCACATGAGGCGTAATAGTTTCAATGCTCTAATTAGTACTTGTGTATATTGCTATTACTTTGTCTCTTTAATCACATTATTAAGTCTGTTATGGAGATTCCTTATAGGATCACACTTTATAATAGTGTTTCTAATTTGAATATGTCCTTTTTTATGTTGTCTGAATCTGAAACATCATAAACTCTTTTTATGGGTCCTTTGATAGTAGTCACTTTCCTGTTTTATGCTTGATTAGAACATACAGTACTAAGTAATAAAGAAACTTCCTGAAGCTTTGGAGTTTTAATACCAGAAAACATTTCGACTTCCTCAGGCTTTTTGTTTTTTTTTTTCTCTCTCTGACATTAGGTCAAAGAAATACATCCCTTTGTCTGTTTTAAGGTATTGACCAAGAGATATATACAAAAAAAAAAAAAAAAAAAAAAAAGTGCTTTGTGCTTTTGTTAAATTGTAATAGATGTTATGCTATTTCAGACAGATTCTCAGTCTTGTTTAATCCATGAGATACTTAACAAGGAATTATCTGGAAACATTAAAAAATCTCATTTATTTTCACAAACCGAAGATATATATGCATATAATTTTAAAACTTAATTTCTTCTGAGGAAACATTTTTAAATGACAGTGAGAACTAGGATATAATAAAAGGACTTCTGGGCATCTCTCTCTCCACCTCCACCTCTGTTTTCCTCTCTAAACAAATTAATGTGCTATTAAATTCAGGAAAAAAATGATTCATTTAAAGGATTCCCTTATCATATATTTCCTTAGCCCAATACTGAATTTGATAAAGCAGGAAATTTAGTGGATTTTTTTCAAAAAAAGTAGAACTGAATCCATTTATTAAAAAAATACAGATGATTGTACAGATCTGAAGTTATAATAAATATAGAGAAGTAACAGGGAGATTAAAATTATTTGTAGAGTTGCATATGAGTTAGCAATGATTAACATAATACATATTTGCCATTAAAATGGTTAACAAAATACATGAAAACACTTCTAGTTTAAATAACAGGGAGTAGCTCTTATCAGAGTTTAAGTAGCACTTTTGGTGTCCTCACTAGAGGCCTCACTGAGGTCACAGTGACACCTGCACTGGATTTTTAGATCAGAACTTGAAAAATATGTATCTTGTGGATAAATGATGAAGACTGGGGATGGATGCAAGAAAATGTATTTGGTAACGGTCATCTACAAAATCAGACAGCATTAGTTTAATTCAAAGGTAAAAATTAATCAAAGGAAAATAATAATAGGAAATAATCCTTTCCATCAGATCATATGCATTCTACAATTGCCTTCTCAAGAGAAGTAGTAAGTGAAGCTGCCTCCTCATTTCAAGTGGTTTGCAAACACATATAAAATTATTTTCCCAACATGGATATGAACAATAATACTTGATAACTATTCACATGCAAGTTGTTTTTCTGCTTTTGGCAACTTCATCTAAATGAACAGGAGTAATTTCATGTCAAAATTACGCATGTTGAAACTCCATTCTTCAAAATTTCTAGCAGAACATCACCATTGTAATTTTATTTTATGGTAATATTTAATATACAGTGTATGTTTCATCAATGTGCTTTGTTTTCTCTAGAACTAAAAGTAGTATTACAATAAAAGTGAGTCAGGTGTCAGCACACACTTTCCCTCAAGAGTTCAAACTTGAAATAAGAATTACTTCCATGTCAAATATCTATTGTTACAGGAGAAAAAATAAAGAGCAATCTAATACTGTTTAGGAAATGTTAATATTTAGAAGAATTCTTCTGGTATTTTCTCAACATTTTCTAACATAGAAAGGCTTGGAAAACATATAAGGCTGAAACAGAGTAAGAACTGTTTTGAGGTTTCCCTTCTCTATCTATCTGCTTTTTGAATGGATTCTGAGGAATGCAGTTAATAGGTAACACAAGACAGTATTATTCTGGATTTTTTTTTCCTATTATCTCTGTTTGCTGGAAACACAAAATAAAAATAACAATTTTAAGATGGTGATTCATAATTTAAGAATATATAATTTAACCAATAGTTACAATTTAACAAACAGTTGACATGTTCATCTGGTGAATTCTATTTGAGTATTTCAGGTTAGCAGTTCTGTTAGACTGAACATATACAAAACATTTTGTTCTACATTTGCCCTATAACAAAATGCAAAAGTCTTCAGAATTCTTCTGCTCATATTGCAGATGTAGAAACTTCAGCAATGTCATTAAGAATACAATGTGAGAAAAAAATAAAGAATGCAAAGAATAAAGAAATAAATTAAAGACGTATTTTTGAGAAGCAAGTGTATTTGTTGTTGACCCTCTGTAAAGCAAAATGTTAACTTATTTAAACTTTTGTTCTTTATGTTGTAGCGAACACAATAGATAAATTTTAAGCTTGCAAGTTTCAAGAAATACAAGCGTTAAAGTATTTTATAAATGAATATGAATATTTTTACCTCCTCTAGTGAATTTTAATCCAGCTGAGGTTAGTACTGTCTTTGCTGTTTGAGGGTTATTGGGTGTGCCTGGTCTTAGTCTAATTCCCTGAAGCAGAAAATTCACAATAACAACTGATACTGTCTTTTTTTTTTTTTTTAAATATTATTATTTTAATAATCTCAGCAGACAGAGCTGAATAAGTAAAAAAGAAGATTTAATTTCTCTGCTCAATAGCATGCATGTTCACTACAAGAACATTCAGGTACAACAGACTGAAGGCATGCAAATGCAATCTATTATTACCTGTATTTTATTTGTTGTACAGATATAAAGAATTTCCAGGATTATCAGAGAGCTTTTCCTATGAAAAACAGCAATCTTTAAAAGAAGCAATATTCCTTATTTAGATTTGTCCATAAGCCTGAATGCTGAAAACTGATATTTAGACATTCTCAGAATATACTTACCATGTATGTCTAGGTTAAAAATGCCTCTGTTTTAATTGTGATGTTTCTTATTGTCATTGCGTGTGAAATTATTTTGTTGGTATGTATAACTGCACTAATTGTTTGAGCAAATTGTATCATTGCATCCTCAATGTTCTTCTGTTGCACTACCAGGATAAGACATTTCATGATGTTATTTTGAAAAAAGATGTCTTATACAAGTGGGACAGAGCTGAGGTTTCAAAAGTTTCTCCTATACCCTATATTTTTAGTGAAATACATTTGCCAGTTTCACATAGCTTTAGAATATTTCACACCTATCATTATGATTGGAAAAGATTAAAAAAAAAAAAAAAAAAAAGGCGGTAAATTGTAAATTGCTTCCTTTTAATGTACAACACCTAAAAGTGCTTCTTCTATAACAAACTGTCAATTTCATGCTAAAAATTAGCTATAAAAAAAATGAAAAAGACATCGAAATAAGATGTTATATTTTCCTATCTAAGTGTTTAAGATCTGTCTGCTTTCACACAGAAATAGCGTGGCTAACTCAAAAAGGAGGCCAGTTTATCTACAGAACTGCATAAAAGGAGCAATCATAATCAGATTCAAGTATTTTAAAACAAAATAAAAGACAAAAAAGAACTTCTTTCAATAGACATACATCTCCTGGCTTCAAAAAGTGATGTGTTAAAGGAACTGCAAAATAAGGCTATCTGCTCTTTGGATTAAAATTTTGGAGAGTAAATTCAATTCTAAACACCAAAATTCTAAACACCGTAATTCAACCCTAAAGATCTAAATATAGGTATCAACATGTGAAGTATGTTTCTAATCTCTCATGATATTAAATAAAAATCTATATCCCAATTCAGTAGTGTAAATACAGACTAATCTAATAACAGTTGAGATGTCTGAGAATATTGAGACTATTCACACAGAAGTCAGGACAGTCTATTTAACTGTGCTAAAGTATTGCCTTGTTTTGTTTATGACTGATTATAAGCAGTCATATATATATATATACACATATATATACACATATAAAATTGGCATATATATTATTGAAGAATATAATGCTAACACCCTGTTCACCTCAGGATTTTTAAGGTTAGACAACAGAAAACTCGCAGTGAAAGAACACTTACACTGCAGTAATTTAGTTGCTGAATTTTAATCATTTTCCACTGCAGACAGTTGACCTGCTCTGACTTTTCTCTGAATATGTGGGCTCAGCAAAACAGACAGATTACTGTTTAGCAGAATAATACTTTTAGCACTGTTACTCTGAGCACGGATTTATTTCATTCCAGGATTTTGCAGGAATTTCTGGGCTGTTAAAAGGATCTATATATTCCTAAGAGGCATTCTGTTATGAACTTGTATGTGAGCAGTAAGGAGTGTGGATCAGAGGCTGCAGCTCCTAGGACATCTGCCTATTACCAGTGACATATTGACAGATATGATTTTTTTCCTGTTTTGGTTAGTGATCAAGTTTGGGGACTAGCAGATAAGTATTTAGTGATATCCCTGTGAGTAAAGGACTGTTGCACTGATTATATCCCATATATTTAAAGTGCTTTTGTTTGTTTCTTTGAGCAGTCCTCTGTTTCAACCTGCACCAAAGTACAATCTCTGAAAGGAACAAATTAATGTGACAGGTTAAGGAGTCAAATTAGGCAAAACTAAACTGGAAGTAGTGTCTAGTGCAGCTGGTGTTAAACAGAGATAGAAAACAACTGTGAAAATGCCCAGTTAATAGAAGACCTAGACATTGACCACACAAAAACACCAAAGGAAAGCAAAGAAGAAACTGGAGCAGCTACTCCAGTGCTCCAGGAATAATGGAGAACTTGGAAACTATAATCAACATGGTACAAAGATGCTGCTTACACTTCCACTAAGCCAGTTTTGACACTAGATTCTCTTCATAATGGAGAAGGCAGTAGTAAAGCTCTGAAAGTTGGTCTGATTAAGTAGATCACATTAGCTGCAATGTTAAAAAACCTTACTGCTGATTTAAAGTTCTTAAGGTTCAGATTTACTGTAGAAGAATTGCAAAGATAGCTTTGTTTTCATATAGTAAATATTTTAGTAAAGTTCTGTGCACAAAGTATTTTAGCAGGTTTAATCTGGATCCATAGGAATGAACTTGTGCCTAGAAGTAACATAAAAATTGCTCTTATAGCACATTAAAGAGCATTTCAGCTACATGAAATGAGTCTTTAGATTTTTGCACCCCGTAACTTGTTTCAGAGGAAGAAAACTATTGAAATTCATTTCAGAAAAATTTGCACAAGTGTTTGTGGATGTTAGTAGACTTCACATGCTTTCAGAAAATGCAAAAAAAAAGGGCAAAATCATGGAAGAAAAAGATTTACCAAAGATTACTGAATAACACCACATCTCTGATGTAGACTCTTAATGACTATGAAGTCCTTGAAACAGGGTGTACTTGCAGTGTATCACAGCATGGTTGACCTGTTAACACACTGCTCCTTAGTTATCCACTCGAGTCCTTTATTGGATTATTTATTGGAAACGAGATATGTGGTAAGTTAGACCTTTGATATGGCACAATGCAACTTTTTATATAGCTCTGTTTGAAGGGTATCTGCACTTTTTTTTTTCTGTCCAGAAGCAGGTGGACTCGATAATCTAGAGGCAAGTGTAAAGTGTACCAGAATCAATAGGCTGGACAGGCAACTGAGTTCAGCTGACTATTTAAACCATAAAAATTGCAACAATAATATAACTTCTAGTTGGAAATTCTTATAAAGCATGAGGGAAGGAGGAAAGCGAATTTGCATAAACTTCCGCTTTTATAGAGAGTGTGCTTCTATCCTTAGGTGAAGATGGATCTTATATAGGTATTTAGAATTAAATATATCTTATTTTTATTACAGTGATCTCATCTGACAATGGAAGGAAGGTAAGTCTTTGTAGCTCTGGCTCGCACTGTTCTACTAAGTCTTTTGATTGCTGTTGGAAGTATTAAAACATTTCTCAAGGTATTCTGGTTTATGGTAACAGGACATTGGTAACAGACTGTGCATCACAGAGAGGGACTCTGGGGGCCATTTTGCTAGACGAACTACAGGAGCAGGGTGAAGTAATTGGCTAGCAACATAATTAACCAAATTTCATTTGACTCATTCATCACAGAACTGCAATTAAGCACTCACACCCTTCCTGAATGCTTTGGACTAATGGAGTCCTCCCGCCCCTTTTCGTATCTGCTCCCTGACCTGCACCTCCTCCATCTGCGTCTCCCCTAACCAACCCCTGTCACCCACTATGGCCCTTTACAACACCTGCCTGCGCCATGGGCGCCTTGGGCACGGGGCAGTTTGGGCTGTTCCCATTGGTTAGGGAACTGTCTGGAACTGTCTGGAGCCAGCCAGAACCAGCCACCAGCAGCGCAGGGCTCTGCCCTCCGTGCCCACTATTCAGGGCTGAACATGGAAGTGCAAAGAGGGAGTAACTTTGGTTAGAACAAAAGCAAGGAAGAATCTGACATAGACAGATAGGTAGGTAGATACATACATACATACATGTTACATACATACATACATGTTACATACATACATACATGTTACATACATACATACATGTAGTAGTGGAAGAACTGCAGTAGCTTTTTGGGTTGTGGGCTGGTTGTATTTCAACAAGCAGTGAAATGGCGGGAATACTTTCTTGCACTGTGTAACTGATGGCAGTATTCTCTAGAGCATATTGGGGTAATTGAAGCTGCCAAAGGGATGTGTAGTTAAAAAGAAAAGCATAATGACTGAGCTTTAAGTTATATTTTGCTGTAGAGTCAGATGAGATGAACCTAACCTTACTTCAGAACTTCATCTCCTGATAACCAGATAAATCACCTAAAATCCTTTTACTACCAGTGGACAAAAAATAGCTACTACCAAGGAACAGATCTTGGCATAGGTGGTTAAAAGCAAGTTAAAAGAGTTGTGCTCCAGAAGTGCTGCTGGCATTTCATTGAGCATGGGAGTAGCAGCTCCATGTAGAGCTTACTTAACCTGGTATGGGAATAAGAGAGATCCTACTGGGCTAGCAAACCCAACTGCAGATACGTATTGTCCCTTTTAATTTTCTGTATCCAGTCAGTATTTTCCTATAACTCACCTCAGTAAGCAAATATTACAAATGAATGTTTGACAATGTTTAACCTTAGCACTGAATTAAAATATAAATATTGCAAAATATGCAGTGCTTCTCACATAACAGAGGTTTATTCTAAATTTCCTATCAGTTCAGCTCTCATGTTTCCCACAGTTTATTTTTAAGTCTCCTCTTCATCATGACTGGGAATTGGTTCTGTTGCCTCACACCTTATACACATTTAATTTTAATCAAGTGAGCAAAAACCCTACAGTTATTAAAGATCTGATCTTTAACTGCAGCAGAGAATGGTTGAAAACATAGCTCAGGAGAAAAATAGCTGCGGGATAGCACTTGCTTTTTTTGGAGATTTGCATGCACAGGGATGAACTCAGCTGCTACTCCTGACTGCAGAAGCAGCGTTCAGCGTTGACTGTCCTGTTCTCTGTGACCCTGCTTAAGAATGGGTAGTGGCGGGGAAAGGAGGCTGAACTGAATAATCCTATTACTAATGACAGATGAAGTGCTGCCCTGCATACCCCTTACTTCCTCTGTCAACACAAATCTGAGAGTAGTTCAGTGGAAATAGGGATTGGCAGAAGAGATAGGAGTGCAGAGTAAGAAAACCTCTCAAATACACAGCCCTCCACATATGGTTAGGAGATATCTTGGTACTAGTCTTTGAAATTATGGCCTTAACTTCTGCATTGCAAATGTGGCTTTTGCCATTATGACGAGACTTATATAGGACCTATTTAGCACTTAGAATTTACCTAGTTAAATGGTACTTATGTAATGTTTAGGCTTTGGATTGGTTCTGTGCTTAAGGAAAAATTGCTCAAAGAGCCACGTTGTATCTGACTTATGCGTAAGTCAGTCTGGGAGAGTCTAGAAGAAAAAATGGCTCTTCTTCACAAGTACTTCTTGATTAGAATAGCCATGATTCGGCCATGAGGATTTATTTATATTGCTCTTGTTTGTGTGTTCACTTTATTGAACATGTAAAACATTGGATTAGTCCGTAACAGGGCTAAATTATTAGAACATGAGCTAGCCACAAAGGTTAATGAAAATATAATTAGTACTGCTTGTGCTACATGCAGTTGGAAAGAGGGTCATAAATCCTATTAATTCTTTTTAGTTTGGGAATTATTGACCTGAAAGACCATAATGGGTATGGTCTATAGTGCTGAAGTGCAAGCAGGTGATATGTTACTGATCTTGGATTCATTTTGATTATGGTGAGGGGAAGACTCTAGTAGTTTTGCATCATCATGATGCATGCAGCACAAACAGAGGAATTAGTGAACAACAAATGTTTTTTATTCATTCTGTAGTGCCATACATGTGGTTCATAGATAGAATTGTAGGTATATATCATGCATGTTATTCAGAGACAGAGACAGACAGCCATGGCTACGATACTTAATGTACTTCAGCAGTGTACTGTAAATGTAGTGATCCTCTAATGTGCCTCCTACCCTTAAAAAAACTCCTGCATGCCATGCAATGTGAGTCTGCTAGGCATATCTGAAGATACGTGGTGTAACAGCTTATGCGATTAGTGGTGGGATAAGTAATACTTTGCTAAATATATATATGAAAAAAGAAAAAGATGAAAAGGAGAAAAAAAAATCTCTGTCTTATTACAGTGCACATGAGTTAATACTTGACTTAAATATACTAGTCCTTGCAGGCTTAGTGTGAAGGGTTTTTTTTAAACTATATCTTTTTGTACCTATTTCACTTTTAGTTTATTCATTAAGAATTGTTTTCCTTGGAGTTATCCACTAGCTAATCTGAAAAAGCTAATATTGCAAAGATTTAAGGTTAGTGTAGATGTTCCAGTCATGCTTGTTTAGGAATGATTTTAGAAACAAATAAGTATAATTGAACATAGACTTTTGGAGTTCACACTGTTTGCAAATTTGCTGCCTACTTAAATGGAAGCAGCAATCATGTTCTTTAGTTTACTCCCAGGCACGAGAAAAATACTGCTAATGTGAAGCATTCAAGATTAAGAGACAGAATTTGTACTTGTTTTAGAGGCTTTCAGATTCACTTGGGTCATCTGTTCCAAATATTTTTTGCAGACTCATAGTCTTAAAACTTGCTTTTATTTAAGTAAACAGAGGGTTCTGTGATAAACCCAGCTGATACTATTTTGTGCTTTTAAAAAAAGCATCAAAAATCATGGAGCCATTAATAGAATTAAAAGAGCTACGCTAAGAAATGCATTAGATAACAAATTTAACTAATACATTTCAAATACTAGTATAGTTTGAGATTATGCCTTTAAATGTATTTACTTGTTGTGGTCAACCCAAGGGAAGAGTAAATAGTTAGTGAATAAAATCATCCCTTTGAAATGTAATAAAAGTTAAATATATCCCCAGATGGTAGTAAAGTGTTAAGTTAAAAGTTAATGTGTTGCTGTATTGCACTGCTCAATCGGACATGTACAATATCATGTCACAACACACTGTACATATTAGAAAACACTCCCATATTCTTCAGACCCATATTCTTCTTCACTTCTTCAGTTCACTTGAAATTATAAATGCTGCAGGAGCTTAAATTACTGTTTCACATTCAGGTTGGTCTAAAATTGTTACGACAAGTAAGGCAAATGCATACTTTTTTTTTTTTTTTTGTACATGCATTCTCACTGCAGATGAGAATTTATCAGGTTTGTGTGTTCTAGTAAGTCAAATAGGAATTGATCTTTGTAATTTACAATCAAACTTCTGAAATGCTAATTGCTATGAAGTATGTGTTTTCTCTTCTTGTAATAGTAACCAAGTAGTTACTAAAATTTGGCAAAACTTGGTAGCAGCAAGCATAGAGCCTTGCAAGCTCTATGGTAGCAGCAAGCATAGAGTTCTGCATAGAATTATGCTGAGATTCAATGGTTTAAGTTTTCTTACAAAAAAAAATAGTCTTCACAGTGTAGAAGATGGGTATCACTCTAAATTTTGTCTGTTATGAAAATCACTGTAATACTTTTTTCCCCCTTGAAATATTGATCTTCTAACTTTGCCCAGCTTTAGTTTTTACAAGCTATATTAATTCACAGTATTTCCAGTAGTACTTTTGACTTTTATCCTGTCTTTCTACATACAAAAACATATATAAGTGATATGACAAATGGGTTTGATCCATAGTTATTTTCTAAAGTGGTAACTTATCTCATATGTAAATAGCTACATAAACACAGCTCAATCTATTTGCCCACACACTATAGCTGAACAGATTCAATTCAATTGCCTTAAAAATGATGATTCTCTGCTATTGGAGACACTATAGGATATGATCTGGGTGCAGATGCCACTCATGTGGATCAACCCTAGAAATTATGTCATCTGCCAGCTCCTGGAAATTTATAAAAGGCACTATACAGATATTTTCAGGTACCTGTGTCAAGTTATCCATATAATGTTTTGGCTTAGGGAATTTCATTATTATAAGCATAATCTGAGTGTGGACCCATGTTTTTCTCCTGAAAAAAAGAATATATATATATTTACAGCTATCTGAAAGCTTTGAAATGAAATTGCTAATCATTAGGCATCTTCATTGGCAGCCATATCCTGCAAGTGGGATTTCCTGCTGTCCTGGTATTTGGAACTCAATCCAAGTATTCTGAATGACCGCTGAAAAATCAATAGAAATTTCCTCTTACAGACTTAACATGAAAGAGGCAATAAAGAACACAGAGACAAACACTGTGATATATGGAAACAACCATATATAAACTTAAAGTAGCTAAATAGAGAGCTCTGTTATTTCCCTTAACTCATTAGAGGAACTTTCAGCATTTGATCTGAGGTGGGAAGTAAGGAAACAGTTGATAATTACTTTTATGCTTTTATGCACTGGCTACATTTTAACACACTCTGTGAAGGTGATATGTCTTGTATAATCCCGATCTTTGATATAAGAGCTCTGTGTATGGTCTATCTAAAGATAGACCTAATTGAGAACTGAGGTGAAGTACTAATTTTGTTTGGTTGAACTTAAGGTTTCAGTGGCTGCCAAACAGGACTGAAAGTTGCAACCTAAACATATTTGGCTCTTAGTCTGTCCTAAATGCCTGAGCAAGCAATTTTGAATGTATGTAGTTTTCTCAATAGTGTTAGATAAAAGTTTACCCAGCCTATGTGGAATCCTCAAAAGACTGATCAGCAGATTCTGCAGTCACTTCTTTCTCAATACATTATGCAAACTTTCTGGAAAGGAGATTAGTTTCTTCGCAAGTAGAAATGAGATGTTGTTTCATTAAAACGAGTTAAAGAATTACTGAAGCAGCATTTTGTGTGCAAAGTTTAAGAGTACTACTTTTTCATTCTACTAGTTATTTTCATTTTGTTATTTCATGCTACAGAACTAAAGTATGTTCTTGGGAAGCACTGATTTGCCTGATCTAACTCATGGTGATATTACCTAAGTGGGAGTATTTCCAGAAGCTGGAAATGAGTTTTGAGTATGATTTGAAGATACAAAATACAGGTCTTGGCAAAATTCTAAGGCTTAAACATACTTAAGGTTTCAAGCTTAGCTCCAGGCAATGCTATAAAATCCGGGTCTGCTTTAGCTCTTATCGTTCAGAACAGGAACAGAGTATTTGTAAGCATACATCCTTTTAATACTCCATTCAATTATCCTTATTTCTTTTGTCCAATAGACTTATATTACATGCTTCTCTAACTATCCAAACTATGCTAATCATTATTATTGGGAAACATAATCTGTGTTTAGACCTCCTGCGTGAGGTAGTAACACTAAATACATGCCAGCCACGAGCAGATACTAAAAGGCTGATAGTAACCAGGGTTGCAAGGAATGCAAGATAGAGGTAGATGTTCATTACTTGGAGTCCTCTGATCTTGCTCATCTGCCAGGATAGTTCTTCAATATTTGTGCTCTTTGGAGAGAATGAGCTGTAGATTTTGGGTGTTAGGAACAGATTTAGTTAAAAGAATAAGTTATGTTTGGAAGACAGGCATGGTTGTCTTGACGCATTTCAGCAGGCTACTTTTAATTTTAAGGAACAAGAATTTTTGTTAGTTTAGTTTGTTAGTTTAAAATGTTTCTATTTGTCCCTAGTATCACATTTATCCTACATAACAGACTTTTTTTTTATTCTATCCACTGTTGAGTAATCACACCAGCTGGCTTCTACCTTCTAACTGCAGAGGTAAGAAAGAATACCTATTCACTTTTAATTGTAAGACCTTCATCCTTTCTGTAATTGTCAATTGGAAAGTACCACAATCGCACACTGCCAGAAACCAGCTATCACATTAATTATACATCCAACAAAGAAAGGTATGTAAAGTTGCAGAGTCTGCAGTGGATTCACAGAATCACAGAATGGTTAAAGTTGGCAGGGACCTCTAGAGACCATCCAGTCCAACCCCCTGCTCCAGCAGGGACACCCAGAGCACGGGGCACAGGGTGGCAGCCAGGCGGGTTGGGAAGGTCTCCAGAGAAGGAGCCTCCACAGCCTCTCTGGGCAGCCTCTTCACCCTCATAGCAAGGCTCTGTCACGCTCATAGCAAGGAAGTTCTTCCTCACACAGAGGTGGAACTGCCTGTGTTTCAGCTTGTGCCCATTACCCCTTGTCCTGTCACTGGCCACCACGGAGAAGAGTTTGGCCCCATCCTCCCTACATTCTCCCCTGAGGTACTGGTACATGTTGATCAGATCCCCTCTCAATCGTCTCTTCTCCAGGCTAGACAGGCCCAGCTCGCTTAGTCTTTCCTCATAAGATAGATGCTCCAGTCCCTTAATCGTCTTTGTTGCTCTACGCTGGACCCTCTCTAGAAGTTCCACGTCCTTCTTGTCCTACTGGAACCGTCCTGTCCGGAACTACCCACAATGCTCCAGGTGCGGCCTCATCAGAGCTGAACTAAATTGGACTAAATTTTGATAGAAGACAAAAATCCTGAATTTGCAATTGGCAACTTAAACTGGAAAATATTTGGGAAAACATAATTTTTAAGTTACTCCATTAGACTGAGGAGAACCTCTTTTCATTTTTTTTTTTGCAGAATACAGCCAGCTTTAGTACTGTGAAATGTATATATTTTTTAATTAAATCACTGTCGTAATTCAGATTCCTTAGTGATTAGAACCCAATTGATTATATATTATTCATGTAGGGAATATCAAATGTTTATCTATATTAGCATAAACGATTGGTAAGAAAGAATAAAATGATTAAAAAAAAAGAATAAAATACATTTGCAGTGGTAGATTCTGTTATTATAAAGAATTTCTCTTTAAAGTTAACGTTTAATTAGAAAGGAATTTGAAGACTATTGTCACCTGTTTGTGCTTGTCCCTGGGTAATTTTTCATAGGGCCTGGCATGACCAAAGTTTAGAGAAGACCACTGTAGGATTCTGTGTGCTGATGCAGAACTGCAATTTAGAGCAGTGGCAAGGTCATTAAGGGTTATTCGTCAGTCTTCCCTAATGAGCTGCTCAGCCTTTTCAGCATTCATATGTGTTGTTGCTGACACAGGTCTCCCAGATCAGGGTTTGTCACAATTGCTAGTCTCACCTGACTTGAAATGTTTCAGCCATCTGTACACATTTCTCAGTTTCATGGCTTCAACCTTGTACCGTTTACACATGAGTCTCTTTGCTGCCTAAGCTTTCAGCTTCTCTCATTACACATTGCAGTATTTCATGCCAAGAACCACCTTTTATAATGTTCCATTCACTAGCATTTGGAAAACCTCAAAACCTGAGATGGCATGGACAAGAAATCCTGAAAAAAATTCAACACTAAACCTATTGAAAAGCCATTTTTTTTTGCTGGTTTAAAGCTTGTGATAATCAACATATTTCAACAAATCTGTTTGCAGTGTGGGCTAATAGTAGAGATATTACCTAAGAATTTCCGGGAAATCTAATGATGTCTGAATTTCTGTATCCCTCAGATGTCAATGCAGGGAGCTAAGAAAATATACTCAAACGTGATAACATATATATTATCCAATTTCTTTTGCTCTTCTTTCAACCTCTACTTTTGGGCACATAGACAATTCTGAGCTAACTGACCCTTGATCAGACTTGGTGCCATAACTGTAAGCCTACTATGTTTTTATAAATCTAGTTTATAGAAATTTACCCTCACAACCACTCTGAATAAATATAAATATATAAAAAACACCACATGCAAAGTTATTAATCAACCTTTTTCTATGGAGAAAGAATCAATTGGTCTTATTAAGGATAAGAAATTAACAGAAAGTTTTTAAAGGCAAAAAAAAGAATCAAGTCCTTACAGAAGAGCTGAAATTAAATAATTTTTAGACAAAAGTGTAAAAACACCACCACCACCAAATCTATTGCCTTGAGAAGAAAATGAATACACTGAAAAGCAAAAAATATCATTCTTGAGTAATTTTAAATTTGCAGTAAAAGAGAAAAGATACAAGAGGGAGAAAATGTCCAAGAATGCTGGGGAGAAATGAGTGGGAGATCAGAAGAGTTACTGTTAGATATAGGCCTGAGTTTATCGATTTATTTATTTATTTATTTTAACTGTTAGTGGTATAAATGAACAAAATTTCTCTCTGATCAGTGAAAAATATATATTTTTTATTTCCCCTAGGAAATGCATTATTGATTAAAGAAACAACGATAAAATAATAAAAAAGTCAGCCTTCGCCCCACCCCCAAATCCCAACATCTTCACCTTAAAAGCCTGTGATGAGGAACCAAAATGCAGGTGCTTGTGTATGCCTCCACAACTGTGTGCTGCTTTTATTTGTATGCATTCCTTTAATAGTATAGCCCAAATGTATTTCACTTGATAACTTTTTATGCAGATCTTACAACACATTTTTCTACCACATGTTGGAACATTTGTGCAAAAAAAAAATCCCATCTTTATGTTTGAAATTTATGGGAACACAATTAAAATGAGAGGGGTCCAAAGGTATCAAGATAATTACATTTTTCTAATCTTACTAAACAAGATAAATTACCTGCAGGCCCTCTTATAAAAGATGAAATCTTCATAATAAGTGAATTAATCAAGCAGCAGCTTGCTACTGCACATGCATTTATAACAGGAATGATTCAAAGACTTATTTTATGGGGAAATTAATGGAAACAGGCTTTTCATTCTTCTGCACCAATTGAAAACCTCAGCAACCAGCTGCCCACTTGTCAAGAAAACAGAAAGAAGCTGGAAACAAAGATAAATAAAAACACCTTTTTCCTGGCACTTTTGAAGAGAAAAAGCAGCTCTCATTTACAGCAGCCATCTGTTTGTTATTTAATATGGGTGAATTACATGCTGTAATGAGTTTGTTTCTGCATCACTCAGTGCAATGGAACACAAGTTCACTCTCATAATGTGCAGCAGTTTTTAAAAGCTAATCATTTAATTGGACACAATAGTCAATGACAAATGGAGATGTAAAAACTCAGCCAGCTGTAGAGTGAATATGTAATCATTGTGAAATCATATTATTTTACATGCATGAAGACTCTTTAATAGTAGCTGATGTTGGTCAGCACTACAGACTTTGAAGAATGGAAGAAACATGATGAAAAGCAGTGTTTCAAAACCATTCTTAATATAATTGGGCTATATTCAGGCACATGCTAGGGCTGCCATTAGGTTTAGGCACTTTATCATCTCCAAATTGTTTAGTAGCCTCTCCCAATTTTTGTTTACATTTGCTTTCAACATTTATGGGTCAGTAGGCATGATCTACAGTTTGTTGGGGCTCGTCTGATTAGTTTCTGTTCAGGCTGCCTCATAGTTCCCACTGGCTTCCTGCTTGTTTTATTTATAATACTGCATAAAAATAAACAGAAAGAAAGTGAAG
>VZSV01000040.1:2946392-2963577 GCA_013398735.1 Nothocercus julius
AAAAAAAAAAAAAAAAAAAAATCAGAGGATCTAAACTTTAAATTGTTCTTTATTCTGCAGTAAGACGTTTTAAGTAAGGCTTTTTTTAAGTAAGGCTTTCCTCCCCGCCCCCCGAGAACTTCTCGAGGAAGAAAACACATTTGCAATTGTGCTTTTCCTTAGCGATTTTACAGATTCAGAGAGATTTATCAAATTCCAATAAAATATGTTCTTCTGTTTTAATCATTTTTAAGTTCTTCTGTTGTGAAGACTGACTAAATATCCTTTATTTTGGCCTCAATAGAGCAAGAAAAGCAAGGTTAAAATCAGGGTCATGTATCTTTGGGTGAGATAGGACAATCACTCTTTTGGGTAACCATTAAAAGCAGCAGACTTAAACGAAGAAATAATTTTCCTTGTAAGATTCAAAGACTTTCATAGATTAGATGGAGCACATCTGCTTTCTGATAGCATATTTGAATGTGTAATTCCATCGTATTTCTCATTGCTACTTATGGGCTGGTTTAGTGGGAAGCAGTATATGCAGATCTCTCCAGTAAGTTTTAGAATATGAAGAGGAAGTGAAGCAATTCATTTTTTTCTTCTGTCAGAATTTTAAGCTTTTTTTTTTTCCTTATTTTAAGAATAAAAAATAAAAAAAGGAATGAAAAAAGCATCAACATAACTGCAGAAACACATACTTAAAATACCAATGGGGGCTTAAATAAAAGTAAGCGAAGACACAGAATGGAAGAGTAGAAAATAGATTCTGTCTTTACACATAAAGACAAAATGTGGAAAACAGATTGACGAAAACATCCGCCCAGGAAATACGATTAAGAAAAATGTACTTCAAATTGGAAAAGCTTTCCAAGCATGCATCACAAACACAATCTGTTAGAGGGAAAAAATAATGTCATACATTTTTACTGGATGTTTAGCAGCAAAGTAAAGACAGTAAATTATAAGGTGCTTTCTAATAAAAACGGAATTAACGTACAGAGCTATATCACCTACTAAAGATACTAACGACACACACAAAATGGAAGGAATAGCCATTTGCAAGGAGCAAGCACCAGTTACAATGATGTGACCCAACCAGCAGCAGAATCCATCACATGATCCCTTATGGGTGACTTTACTTTTTAAAAGTGATGAGGAAAAGTGTTTTTTTTTTAATGTTTATTTTATTTTATTTTATTTTATTTTATTTTATTTTATTTTATTTTATTTTATTTTATTTTATTTTATTTTATTTTTTTGGGGGGGTAATGAAGGCAGCCTGGACAGCTGTGTGACTCTTCTCTCACTTGTTGCAACCTGGCACAGTGCTTGGCTGCTGCTGCTGCCACAAGGGCCATATTCCTCCTTCTTTAATTCTGTTGCCCCCAATAGCAGCAAGACAATAACTACAACACGCCTGGTGATGAGTGAATGGAGGATGAGGATGAGTTACAGCTGTGTAGGAGGAATAAGGAATTGAGGCTTAACCTTGGAAGAGGAAAAACTTCTGGGGGAAGTCAGCTGTAATGGGAGAAGGCACAGGTACATATTTACTGAAGGAAAGAGAAAAGAAGTGACTACATGAATAAAGAGCAAGGAAGAGGCTGTAGTTTTTGCAGAGTACAGCCTGCACGATAGTGCCAAAGCTCCGATCTGTATCTGGAGATGATACAGCTGGAGTACAAGTTTAGAAAGTATGAATACCATTTTTATAACAAACACATGAGCAATTTTAGAAGACCAAGTTAAAATGGCACATGTTCTGTTTTTAACACAAGATTCCAAATTTGAAGGAAATAAATAAATATATGAAAATCCTCATGATTAGGCAGCATTCTTTTTTTTTTTTTTTTTTTTTTTGAGAAGGATTAAATACATCATCATCTGTTCTGTTGTCCTTACCCAAACTACATTAAGATGTGAACAGCAAGATAATACTGAGCCAAAGTCTGTGAATTAAAAAAGGTTTTGATGATGGATTAGGCAGACAATGGTGACATATATGTTCCATGAACACTTCATTTCAGAAAGTAATACCACTGCTCAAAATAGGAATATGCTTGCTAGGAGAGGTAACAACCATTCTGTTAGGATTATGCATTTTAATCATAAAGAATATTGCTTATGTAAGAAACTACAAGAAAGCAGTATGCATCAAATATGGATATAAACTTTTAATGACAGGATCTCTGCAAGTGATGAATATGTGTAAAATGTGACAGACATCACTGAATCATATTTTTATTAAAGGAAATTAACTTAAAGGCAGCTGAAAAGTTCCATGATTTTCAAATGCAGCTCTCAGTGCTAAGACTGCGTAACCTTTTGGATATAAGAAAACAGTTGATATTAGTCTATCCTTACCTTCTTATTTTTCTCAGATAGTCATGTAACGTGAAATTTTCTATGGACAGATAATGCTCAGATATAGGCATTATCAGAATAATTTCATTTTTTAACTTATTTGTGAAAACACCATGCTGAGGATCATGTCTTGTAGAAGTTTTTTTATGGCAAATTAAATTTTTATGCTATCAATTTCTTATTTCAGTTGAAGTTCTCTAAAGAAAAAGAACACACATAGCTTAGTTAAACGTCCTTTTGATTTTTTCTTCCCTCCCTCCATTTCTCCATGATTTCCCTTTATTCTGTTACTTTTACTAAGTCCAAGGAGGCAGTAATAAAAAGTAGTTAAAATTTGTTTTACTCCCACATGCTTCCTAACTGCTACTGGGAGCTATCATATTTGATATCAAAGAATGTAAAACTGAGGTAATCTTCCCTGAATTGTTACCTTAGAATACCAAGATGCACTAAGTCGTTGTAAAATGGAGAGAGTAGAGTGCCAAGAGGACTCAAGGATCTGAACAATTTCCATCAAAATCCTAAGTTCTCTTGAGGCAATATGGAACATTCAGATTTCCTTGCAAAGTGCTTTATGCTTTCACATCCTTAGAGAAATGAGTGGCAAACCCAGCTTCTGGCTTCACTTCAGGAGGTAGAGTTTGTTTTTTCATATTGTTAAGCAGTCACTTGGGGATAATACAGCAGAAAAGAAGGGGTAGCATCAAGGCTGTGTGCATAGACGCTTGTGAGCATCTTCCCACATTGAATGGGCTTAAACCACCAAAATCTACTGTAAGAGGATTTCATGTACCAGGTACAAAGGAGAATGATAAGGTTATAAAGAAGAACAAAGACTATTTCTTTGCAGCTTCAGAATTAGTGATGGGCACCATGGCCTCTGTATGAATGCAAAATGTGACATTATATTTTTGGATACAATTCATTGCAGTCCTAAGAAGTGATATTTGCTTATTTTGATGCTCATTTCTCATACTCAGTATTGTCTAAGTAAGTGGTTTGCTTAAAACTTTTAATCAAGTCAGCAATATTTTTAAAACATACTTCATATATTTATAAAATCTTCAAATGTAATCTCACGTGTCCTTGAGGACGATCCGCATTTACAGGCAAATCTTTGTTTCCTAAAATTCAGAATGAAGATAAAAAATATTAACTAAAAAAAAATCACATCAAATTAATTCTTTTTCTTTAGGATTGTTTTAAAAGTCAGAAAATAAAAAAAAAAAAAGGATTGATTTAATGTAAAATTCAAAACAATTAATGGCTATGGGATGGTTTCAGTAAAGTTTTTAATCCATTGAGTTTGCAACATAGATATTTAACAAGTGCCCATGAGCTTGACCTGTGATTGAAGATGCTTATAGTAAATGCTGTTCAAACAGAGTTAGATGTCTACAAAAATCTAAAGGAAACCTAAAGGAGATGCAGTAATGCATCACTTTTAAGATACAGTAAACATCTTCAAATGTTCTATAAATTAGCTTTCTTAAGTTCAAGATTTTGTAGGGTGCAGGATCTATAAGAGATGATATTAGCCAAGCTATGCCAAAAAAAAAAAAGGAAAAGAAGGAAATGTCATGAGTGAGAAGCTTAGAAGAAACACATTTTCACCTTCAGAACTAGTATGGGCCACAAAACAATGTCACACTTTTGAGACAGGATGTAGGGTATATTAGACAGATAGGGTATATTAGGCAAAAGTACAACTATAGGTTCATCATAAATATGTTGAGCTAAAGTTTCATCTAATTATTGGAGAGATGGGTTAAAAAATAAATTTATTCACTTGTCATATTTTAACAACATTATGATGGCATTTATATAATAGAAATAAGACTATACCTCGAAGAGATATTACTATAAGGAAGAACTCCTGTTCATGTTGAGGTTTCCACCTACAGGTGAATGAAAAATCTCACTTCTTTTCAAGTTTGTATCTGAGAGCATGACACTAATTGATTACTTATTAGTGATTCTTGTTAACTTGAAAGTTAGAAAAAGATAAAAGATTCTTTTCATTCTGTTAGTATTTATATAAACTTTATATGAAGCATGTATTTCACAAAATAATTCTACTACACTATTTTTTTTTCTTTTATACATATACGTTTTTATTACGGAACTTCCTTGGGCTTGTTTTTTAGTTCTTATCTATGGATCAGAAGTTTATATTGCCCATTTTAGATAACTGTATCAGGACCCCTGTAAACTCTGGACTGGGCTTTCAAAGTTTGGCAAAGGGGCATGTAAATAGCATTTACCAGAACGATGAAACTAGCCTAGTTTTAGTTGAGTCTTCAACGAGTTTGGAGTTCCTCCCATATCATGCAAGAACTTGCCATAATGTTTAAGTGCCTAACTCCTAATGACTGTGAAGATGGATGCTTTAACAGTGAGAGACCCTGGAGAAGTAAAAGCGTTAATAGATGTGTTTTGTGCTAGCTGTCTCAAACGTTTGAAATCTAAAATATTACATGGATTCACTGCTATCCACTGTTTTACTAGTTCAGATTTCAAATGGAACAGTACCATAAATCTGAAGGTGGCCAAGAGATTTGAAAATACTATTTTTTTTTGTAGGGATTCGTCCCTTATTCTGCAAGTTCATCCATCTACTTTCTGATAAATGAGGAAAGAGAGAGTAGATAATGTTCACATAACTCTAACATAAAAAAAAAGGAGTAAGAAAGACACCTGAAATTTGATCAGAAATTCTGATCAAAACTAGAACACTAATATGTTTTACTGCATAGAAAGAGTTCAGGCCAATAAGAAATCACTGGATATTAACTCTTACAGCACATTGTTTGCAAGTAGAATAGTTCTCTACTTTCTTTCATTACCGTAGTGAAAGTAGTAAAAGGCCTGACAATAGTTTGCCAAGCAAAAGAAAAGCAAAAAATGTGGTCTGGAAAAGTTGAAACATCCACTTACTTATTACTACAGTATTCAACCGTTGGTGCTCTGGGCAGTTTAACCAAACATCTGTGTATGGGAAATGAGTCATTATATTCTTTTTAAGAACTGGTGGAATGTAATTCTTCTCACCAAATGTGGTCACTGACACTTCAGAAGCAGGTATCGCAGCCGGCCTCCTTTTATGGTGAGTGATTACTGATGGTCCCTATTGCTATTTGTTCTTTAAGAACTGCCCAAATAGTCCCATTAAAACTTGGAGCTTTTAAAACTAGTTGCTAGTTTATATACATACATAAATTGTGAGAATCTTTTTTTTTTTTCCCTCAGTACATGAAAACTAATTAAAAAGATCCTAAAAAAAAAAAAAAAAAAGACACTAAGAGATACTAAAAGAAAAGTTTTTGATAAGTCTGAGATCGGCTTTGTGATGCTGGAAACTGAGGCACCTAACTTCTTAAAATGGAAATTGGTTTATTCTCTTTCAACATCTTTGGAGATAGGTTTCATCCAAACCAAGGTAGGAGTAATATAAGCATTAACATCTCAACCAATTATGCTGAGTCTCCTTTTTATAGTCATCAAAGGGTGCTGCTAAGGGTTGATTTATCTCACACTATTGTAAGCATCTAAAATGTATCAGAGAAATTGGCACAAGAAGTGCCTCTTTCTCTCTATAAAAGCAGCTTAGACTAACTTAGATGCAGATATATCCCTTGTCATAAGTAAGTTAGAGAAATTCATGTCATAGAAAGGATTTCCTCAGCTTTTAGCAGACAAACAGATGCAACTCTCTGCCTAATTAGTGTGGATTCAAGTTCGTATCTTGCATACCTGAAGACGGTATGTTTACTACTGGGCTAGAGCAAAGGTTGACTGAATTAAATATGAGGCATATTCTCATCATCCCTTTCACCAGTTCTGTACTTAAGATGTCAATTCAGTCTGCCAAGGGCTTAGTGAGGTCAACCAATCATGGTAGGATGGTCAAAACATAGGTCTTGATCTGCAAATCATGCTTGTAACACAGTTTACATATTTTACCCAGTGACACCTGGAATGCAAATTACATAATCCATCCCTTTGTGGAGAGGGGCCTTACAGTCAAAAATGGGACAAGATGTGACAGACAAGTCTCCTTAAAAGTGAGGAGGACAAAGATGACAGTGATGAGAATATAAACCTTTGTAACCTCCATGGATTTCTGTGTTTTGGGTTTTTTGGGGGGTAAGGAAGAGGTAGGTATGAATGACCAGCAGGCCACTTGCAAGATCACTGCTTTCTAAGATTTGTTTGATCAAAAATCTCAGCAGACAAACTTTTATGTACATATTAAAATATATACCTTTTTGTATTACAGTACATCTTATTGTGTGTTATGAAACTGTAAAATACAGAACAAGCCTGTTCTAGATAAGCCAGCAATAATGTTTTATGGTATTTGTACTGACATTTTGCAAGTGCTACAGATTCAGTTAGATTAGCTATTTCAGTATCTGTTGAAAATTGTAAACATTTTCCAAAAATGTACTCTCTATATTGTACATCCAGAGAGTCACAACATTGTGACATGATGTTACTTTATAAACTCTGATAAAATGCCAAACAAAAGTGATCTTTTGTTTAGGCACCAATGTATGCTGTCTGTAAACTTTCATGCCACCTGCATGAATCTGAGAGCAGAATTTGTAATGGCATAGACCCCGTCTAATCTAGGGTAAATCTTTTACTGCCTTCTAGTGGGATCTTTATCAGCAGTGACCCAGAATGACAATCAGTCATTGAAACAAAGAGCTCGTATGCAGGCAGTGCATTTCGCAAGCCTGTCCTCTCCTACTTGATGGGCATTTCTCTATTTTCAAAATGTTTCCACCTTTGGCCACATTATGCCTAAATCTTGCAAAGATGCAGAGAAAGGGGAGATGCTATATTTCCACATTCTGTGCCTTTATTTCTCTCATGTAGAATTACATGGACAGATTCTCAGCCGGTACGAGTCTTTGTAGTGCTGTGAAAGCCTACTGCTAAGCATATTTTCCACTGTTATCCACTCAGAGGAATGCTTATAGCTAAGAATTGTTCACATCCCATTTATTCTTTAGCAGAAAAAATCTTTTTCACAAACCAGACTGCCATAGACATGCATCTAGTTTGTTCTTATCTATCTTGACAAAGCATCTCCTATAAAACCCTTTCACTGTTGCAGCTGAAAATTGTCATGAGATTACCTCACAGTATTTTATTTCAGCATTATTTATAGCTTTGATCTTTGCCTTCAAATAGTGTTCATCTATTATGAATTTATTTTAGGATCTTTATCTTTTAGTACATTGTGAAAATATCTTAAATTACATTGTAATGATTTGTTTTCTATCTTGTAATTGTATGTTATAGGTAAAACTGGGACTGACCTTAAGTCAAGCTACAGGAAGGAATGAAGAACCATATACCAGCTGTCCTTCAGGGCCAGTATAAGGAACCTTAGTGACAATACGCAGAAAGAAGAGGAGGAGCCAATGTTAGATTTTCTCTTGGGGTGGGTAATTCTAGGGGGAATGGAAGAGACATGGATAAGGCATATATGCAACCTTAACTCTGCTTCCCATAATATGCCAAAGAGGGCATTTCACAAGGCAGAAGACAAGGCATGTTTTATAACAGGCTACAGTAAAATTACGTTCCCCTACAGCAAAAGAAAAGCAAGGAAAGAATTGTGACTATCTGTCCCAAGGCTCCTCCTAACACAGGACTTAAACTAAAAGCTCAGTGTCGCCTTATGTGAGTGGAGTTTTTAATCTCTTTTAGCTTCTTGCCTTTGGACTGCATTAATAAATTTTGCTGATGAAAATAGTAAGTCTAAGATTTTATCTGACTAATGTGATTACTGTGAATACTGGAGGAAGTTTATCTTAATATTTGTTAGCAATAACTACAAATGAGGTAAGGCAAAAAATAAGAATAAAAATGTTAAAAAGCTACAGAAACTAAAAGAATGAAGGAATTACAAAAGAAAAGCACAAAAAAAAAAAGCAGAATCAATAGGCATGCTGATCTACTCAGTTTTATGATGGAACTTCTGGGGTTTGGAGCTGAATTTCAGCTATTTTATATGTCTATAGTTATAATGGAGAGATGATATAGACTCCTGTAACTTATGGGCTTTATCTCATACATGTGAGTATCTCATAACTTATTAGTGCCAGAAGCCATAATGAGTTATGTCACGCTTCCCTTGCATAGCCTCCAAAGCTTGTAACTCACTACATGCCACAAGTGCTATCA
The DNA here is from genome assembly GCA_013398735.1 of Nothocercus julius. Taxonomy (NCBI): domain Eukaryota; kingdom Metazoa; phylum Chordata; class Aves; order Tinamiformes; family Tinamidae; genus Nothocercus; species Nothocercus julius. Next base: position 2,954,940 of record VZSV01000040.1, read on the forward strand.
TTAAGTCAGTACTTTTTTTTTCAGTCTTAGAGATTCACATCCAGATTTTGTGAATTTTTCTTATATTCCCCCAGTGATGCATGAAAACTAGAAATTAATACAAAAATGAAAGGCTGATGAAAATACTCTGATGAGCCATTTTCTGCCTAGTCAAGCAAAGGACTTCTCTTCCTCTTCAGTTTAATTTAAGCAGGGACTAAGAAACTCCAAAAGTTTACCTGATCTGGTCCTAAAAAGTTTTCAAGTTCTGGTTTTCAAGTTCTGTTTCTCAGTGGCATCCATGAGACCCAGATGGTCCTCATCACCTAAGAAATTGTCTTAATTCTTTTATCAGCATTAACTTATGATCAAGAACCTTCAGGTCTGCAGTCCTTCAATCACAGTGCATCCTAACTCTGAGTGCTCTTTCTTTTATATATATATATACACATATATATATATATATATGTATACACCAGCTGTAATGTTTCAAGGGCAGCACTGAATAGTTTTATCAGACCAGCATACTGTGAAAGTTATTATATAGAGTTAACACTGCACCTTTAAGTGTAGTGAAGCCTGAGTTTAGAATACTTAGAAGAAAGCTGAGATGACTCTGTTTTCATTAGTACTCACAGTGCACTACTATATAAGTTTAGCTCCATCAGCTAATTGCTAAGGAATAGCGATAGTGAAATAATTTATGATTTTCAAAGAAGCAAATAAAACAAATCATGTACAATAACATAAATTTTTTAAGGTCTTATGCAAGTAACCAGACTTTCTCCTCACTGCAGTTTTCAGAATTTTAGCATGTCAGAAAAGAAAAAACAAATCTTACAGAGAATTTTTCAGGTAGTTATTGTTGCTGTTACTTTTACTGATTTTGTAGTGAGGGCATCCATTAGCATGTGGTTTTATTCCAGGTAGTCTAGTTACTGGGTCCTAGCTACCTACACATAGAAGTCCTTCATTATTATTTTTTTTATTCAATAATATAGTTTAGAAAAATGAGAAGTGTCAATTTATATAACTAAAGTAGTAAAAAACCTCTCTAGCACTTAAAAAAAATCATTTCTATGTTATTTGAAATTTCCTGCCCTTCTCGTTTTTATTATATCTTTGGTTGTGGTCATTTGTCCTACATTTCAAAGGGCAAGAGCTTATGATTGGTTTCTGGCACTGTAAGAAGTACATTTCAAAGGATTTACATGCTTTAAAAGAAGTATTGACACAGATATAAAGAAGTTACATTTCAACTCTTTCTCTGAAGAATTGCCTGGTCTAGGCAAAATAGAGTGCACCTCAGCCATAGGGCTGTTACTTTACAGGGTGCTCTGCTAAGGGTTCAGAAAGAAAATCTAATCGAGTTAAAGCTCTTACTCAAGTAGCTCCATTTTGTAATAAATGTTTCCCTAACATTTGCAAACTGTTAATTAAAATTGCATCTTTAAAAAAATCTGTGTTCAAGGAAGATTAAGACTGTAAAGTAGATCTGAGTAAGCGTTCGTAATCTTCCAGCATAAGTAAAACATAACAATTCAGGTGGTTGCTGCAACCTTTAATCTGCTGCACAGGGAATATGCATTATGGTATAGTCTTTCATTGTAATCATACCAGTAAAAGCTACCATAATTAATAAACTCATGAGGTAGATTTCATATGGCTTGACAAGCTATAATTCTGATGATTGCTAACTTTTAAGTGCTTGACTTTGAAACTGGAACATTATGATATATTTTCTTATCACAGTTTCTGTGAGATTGTTAGCAGGGGAAAAAAAAAAGACTAATGCACTGGAGTTCTATCACAATTATTAGCAGCAAAAAAACCTTGAATTTCACAAAACTAGCAGTTCAGCACAAAATCCGCGAGCAAAACCAATTGGGTGCAAAGGGCAGAGCAGGGAGGAATCATATGACATGTCTAAAAGGTGTTATCTTTCCCAGAAGGTCCAAGCAACAGGACAAATACGTCATAATAAAGTGGCCAAATGTTGGCCTGCCATCATTTCTGCAGAAAAGAGAGGGCAACTTCAGTGGTAGCCTCCTCAGCTGCCTCTTTCTTTATGTGATCAACTCCAAGCCAACAGGAGTGGGGAAGATGGTTGTCACTTTCCCACATATGAATGATTGCTTTTTCTGATGGAGAAGAAGAAATTTCAGATCAGAGGTATCACTGAGGTGCTGAGGAGTATCAGTGTACCATATCTGACCACAGACGTAGGAATAAGGAATAAAACTGGATCTGTTGAGTGTTCTTCGCTCAGTATAATCCTGCACATTGCTCTAACTCTCATGATAGCCCTGATGTAAATTATTGGCATCAGTAAAAAAATAGTATTTCCGCAAACCAACAAGCTTTGATTTTTCAGTAAGTACCCTAACCCATGGATGGGTACTTGAAAAGATGGAAATATCTTGCAGAACTATGATATAGATGCATAGAAGTTCTCCTCTACCATTGTCCAGCATGTTCAAAGCAGAATGAGAACTCTGCTGAGTCTCAGTAAATCTTAAACAAATATTTTCATGCGCAGGAGCTTACTTTCACTGAATTAATACACAGTATATCTTTTCTCTTGATAAATGATTAATGTTTTATATTTAAAACAGTGAGCTTAAGACCATATATTTCTGCCATTTTCAGTACTGTTAACTTTCTTAGTAAAAATATCTAGTGTGGTAATAGAATTTTTTATACAAGTAGAAAAATTGAGTCATCTTGCCAGTGAACATATATGTATATATGCACATATATATATGTTTATATGAAGTTTGCCAAAAACGTAATGAAGGAGTTTAATTAAAGTTCACAGACAAATTAAAAGAAAAAAAAAAGAAAAAGAGCAGCAGTAAGAAACACATTAATTAAGAAAACCTATATCTTAAGAAGAGCAGACCCAAGGGTGTCAGTAGAGCAATAAGTAACAGCAGAGGTTGCCATCAGGCAGAAGATAAGAGGGAGTAACAAGGGGTAGAGAGGAAGGTGTCCAGGTTAAAGTTGTTATAAAGTGGCTTAGAAGCAGCATTGGAGAGTTAGACTCATTTGTCTGGAATAAACTATTCTTAAATTGTGTCAAGGAAAGTTTCCATAAAGTTTCTACTTTTTGATACCAGAATGGTTTATGGTTTTCTTTGTCACAGCAGTACTATAATTCTTTGTTCTTGTGTATAAGGTTTTCTGTTAGGCTTTCAATCTGTGTAGTAAATAGAGGGCAAGGAGTATTTTTAATGGCAAACAAACAAGCAATACTTTGTTTTGATTTCTCATACTCTGAGATTTTGCTTCAGTACTGAAGAAGACTAACTTTTTAAGAAAGCAGTATGATTTTCAAGGTAGTTTTATATTTTGATCTCAGGAAAATTGGTCTGATTTCTGTCTTCCAGATGTCTTACAATTTTTTAGGAGCTTTTTTTGCCATTGTTTTGTTTGTATTTTCATGAGTTCATGAGTGCATGGACTGAATTATTGGTCTACAACTCTGAATAGGACCCAAAGGTAGTCACCATAGTTTGCTTCTAGTGCAGAAATAAGCACTTCTAAAGCTTGATTCTTTTCATTTGCATGTGGACATATTTATCTCTGTAATAGGTAGTTCATTATAGAGGTTTACTCCATGTTTGTGTAACACTTGCTCGTAAGAATCTCATACTGCTCGATGTTACTGAAAAGCTGATGAAAATTTGCTGTTTAAATCAATATTAGTATCGCAAATAATATTACCATCTGTTTCACAACTATACTTCTCACTCTGCCCTGTCATGGCTGGAGCAAAGCTCGGGCATGAGCAAAATAGTGGCTTAGAGGTGATCATGTAGCTCCTAGTAATTTTCTGCTCTAATAATAGCTGCTTTGTTTATGCACAGGAACAGCTATTTAAGACTTCAAAATCAGGACAAGAATTCAATTTAGTATTTTTAATCAGCTTGTTGATTTTAAGTAACTAACCCTTTGTTTAGCTGATTAACTGTTGGTCTGGTAGATATAAAAATCATACTCTTGCTGTGTTTTGCAGAGGTATATATCACTTTACACTATATATCTTTGCTTTTCCTCATCTTCGGTGGAAGTTTCAGGACTACTGAAGATGGCAAATGTTCCTTGATACCGTCCTTGTTTTGTTCTTGGACATTTTATCCTTGTATTTCTTTGATTTTTCTTTCACTTTTCCCTATTTCTATAGATAAATAGGAAGCATCAAGGGAAATTAAAACCGCCAGAAAATGAAACTTTAAAGAAATGCAGAGTAAAAGTCTGCTTTTATTTTTAAGTATTTTAAATGCAATTACCACATTTATTGACCAAATGATCAGTCTGTGGTTCTCACATAAAGCATCTTCAAATCACAGTTTTGAGAAAGTTGAAAATCTAGATATTGCTGCAGTGTAAGTATGATATTCTAGTGAGTTTTTTTAAGGTAGCCAAGAGTGTAGGTCAATGAGATGTTCACAATGTGATGAACATTTTACTTCATTATGTACCTAAAAATGAACAGCGGTAGGCTTACAGACCAAAAAGGATTTATTTATTGGTGTTTCATTTTCTCATTGGCAGCCTACACAACAGCCTCTCATTTTTTTGAAGGTCATGTGACATTTATACAAATAGCTGTAAACATACATAAGTGATTTCTGTTTTAAATTGCTTCTAAACCATTTCCTCTCCCAGCTTAAATCCTGTATTTATTTTAACCTTGAGCTGCCTAAGACCTGTAGAAGGAAGCTTCAAAGTGTATTTAAAATCATATCCTTTTTAAATCTTACTCATTTGAATGCAAGTGCCTTACAAGCTCAGTGCTGGTTGTTCTCATTGAAGTTTATAATGCCTTAGATATTCAAATCAGGTTTATGCCTTCCATTTGTTATGCAAATTTGTAAACTTTATATATCACATGGTTTATCTACATTAATACAGCTTTCACTAACAGGACTTACAGGAATAGACATATACTCCATAGATGCACATTTTTAGTACCTTAAATTATCATAAAAACATAAAAATAGTGTGTATTGCTTCACTCTAATCAGACTCATTTTTATGTGGTTGTTGAAAGCCCTTTTACATTCCATTCTATGTCTGGAGGTCTGTGTATAAAACTGATTCAGGAAAAAAAAAACAAAGTGAAGACACCTGCTGGCTTATAACACAAATACTAAAATATCTTAGAGCCTGCTGAAAGGAGAATTGGAACAATATGTCATTACTGAAGGCTCACTTGCAAGTTCTAATGTATTATAATGAAAACAGTATGACAAACCTAATGAGACAGTGAAGATTTGGGTAATTGTTCCTACAATGTATGGTAACTTTTCCAGCCGTTATTGGCAAACATAAAACCTAATGAGATTTTATTAATTTAAATGCAGTACATCTGCAAAACATTTCCTTAGTTGCAGTCTCCTCTGATAATCTTCCTTCCCACATGTACTTGATCCTTTTAAGTTAATTGTTCTGCATGGTATGCTTTCTAAACAAAACATACAAAACACTTACATAAATGTGCATTAACTTATTTTGCCATGCTTATTTTTTCATGTGTCGGTGCACTTCCATTCTTGTTGGACAGACTATGACCTTTTCCTGTCTGTGAATGTGTATATGATAGAACTTGTATTTTTTACTTAGAATTTGATTTAAACAGCATCCTCACATAGACTGCAATTTGATCACTGTTCTTTACATTACTCTTCCAGGAGTCCTGCAAAAGCAATTCAAACTTTGAAAAAGAAATATTTAGCCTGAATGAACAGAATAAATCCCTTTCATGTACTTTTTAAATATATATAAATATATATACATATAAAAGCCATTTTTAATCTGATTTGGGGATGTAGTTTTCTTGGGGATGTTGTCTTCGTGCCTTGTGTTTGTGTTACGAGCGTTCTAAATTTGGAGTGGATTCATACTCGGTGTAAGAGATAGGTGTCTCATCTTTGTAAGAAAGGGATCTAGGAAAGATCAGACGAATTGCCTTCCAAAAGCACTATTTATCTCCTCTACCTATAAAAGCAGGCAATGGTAGATAGCTTAGACCTTGATGTTACATTCAGATATGTAAATTCAGGTGTTGTGAATCTCACACATAACAGTCAAAATTCTTCAATCTCTTCCTGCTTTTCTTAATTTTAGAATTTTAATCTGCTTTTGTAATCTAAGAGAGACCTTTCAAATAAATACATTTCACTTCTTTAAATGCAATATTTGTTTTAAAAATGCGTAATACTGTCTGTTTAGAATTACTTTAATTTTTTTTTTTTTTTTTAAGGAATGTTGCCCTTGGAATAATGCCTAATTTGTTATCTAGTTGCTTTGAATTAAATATACGTCAGATAGATTTCTGGTTCATTCTGTCTGTTGTACTTAGTATTGTATCTTTCTTCAAGTTACAATGTCATAAAAGGATGACAAGAAAAGTCTTGACTTTGCAGTCTTGGATAAAGGAGCATTTCTGGATGAAGGTACCCATAACACACTGCCAAATCATGGCACAAAAAGCAATAGAGCTGTCAAGAAGTTCAGAAATTATATTGTCTCTGCTAGAATAACTGGGAAGAGATCATATTCACTTTTCCCTTGAGTTTTGCAGGTCATTTTGGATTTATAGCTTAGCGTTTTATTACGGTTTGTAAAACTTTTAGGGAATGCAGTCATCTTTATCAATTATTCTTACACTTGGTCAGATAGTCTTGCACAGTGATGTTACAAATATGCCAAAAATAGTGGAATAATTTCTCCTAATTGTGCATTATGCTCTTGCATAACATAAATACATGTCCTAAGAGACAGAACACAAACCCAAAGTGATTTCCACACAGAAAACATACATTTCCTGGGTCTATAGGAGGTACAACTAAAAAGAGAGGGACTTTCTTGTCATTGCTACTCTTGGCAACAGCAAGATTCTTATCTGACCCTTTACTTGTATGATAAAATAATGGAAAACAAATTCTTCTCCTGTGTTGAGACAGAAAATTCTGCTGTGTGTTGAGACTTTCTCCTGGTTTATGTGAAAATCAAAATTTCTACAAAATGTCTGACACCTCCTGGGTGAGACTTCTCCAGGAGACTTCTCTCAGTTTGAGTTGTGAGCGTTTGGGGATATGACAAAGGGCGAAATCAAAAAGTGTCTCTCTGCCTGTGCTGCTGTTAATCATTACTGCTGAGCATTATTCTGAGTAGTAATATACTGCTGTCATGAACTTCGTGATAGAGATGAGAACATCTGAAGGCAGATACTGTGTTACATAAACTCTCTCATGTAGTTCTGCTTTGGCACATCAATGCTACCAAACTCCGTGTGATCTCTACCCTTGAGATACCAACATTCATTTTCTTTCCATTCCTGCCTTTAAATCTTATGTTAAAATGCTGAATATTTTTACAAACATTAGAAAAATAGATTTTTGGTATAATGATGCTCTTTAGTCCTAACAGCACTGAGTTTGTCTGAAAGATAGCTTTAGGGCTAAAGCTGTGTCAGAATCCTTTACACAGAGCTTCCCAGCAAAGTAATAGGTACTCTGCAAGTCTCGGTTTGTATCCCTGCACCATTTGTAAGAGTATTTATAGCCAAAAGGGGTGAGAGGGGTGTCTGCCTTCGGCAAGCACCTGCAGGCTAATTGTAGAATAAAATATATTAAATAACTTACAGAAAAAAAAAGGGAAGATAGCCCGCCAGCCAGCACATGAACCAAAGGAGACTTTAATCAGCAACTGGCAGCCTGCTGTTTACCCCAAAGACTGCATAAAATAAGAAAAATCTTGGAGGCCTTCCAGGGAAATGGAACTTGAGGTTAGCAGAAGTATGACAGTTTTCACTTTCCTTATAAACCAGTGGGTTTTACAAGTTTTCCCTTCTATATTATGCTGCATTTTAGATTTTTTTTTTTTTTGGGGGGGGGCGAGTACAGACAGAGTTAAATGCCACTTGAAGTGTTTGGGACCAAAAGCAAGGAGAAGCGGAATCAAAAGAGCTATCCAGACAAAAAGAATTCATATTGGCATATATAAAAATATTTCTGTTCCTTCCACAGAATCAGGCTAATTTTGCTGGGGAGAGTATTGCAGTTTGAAGAGGATGGGGGGTAATTTGGTAAGAATGAATCTTCTTGGGTTTCAGCTGATCCTAGAAGTTAGAGGGACTGGGGGCAGCTGGACTCATCTCTTAACAGGGATACCAAATGTTGTGGTAGCTATAGGCCCAGCCCTGGCACTACTGGATTCACAGTTTGTTGGCTCTAGGTCTGATCGCCTTCGAAACAGGGAGTCGAGTTCACAAACAGTATGATAAGCTGTAGGCCTGGCTCTTGCAGCATCGGATTCATGAAGTCTGTTGACTGTAGGTCCAATCACCCCCTCAAACAAGTACTCAAGTTCACAAACAGCATGATTTATTCAAATGCAACATTTACAGAGCAGGTTTCTGATGTCAGTACGGGAAATTCTCGACTACAGCGTGGGGTTTTTAGCTAGCTCTGATGTACGAATGTGCAGTCACCACTCACCCCAGGAGATGGGAGAGGGCTCTCCATCTCGAGTCTCCTCAGGAGGCGCCCCAACCCGAGGGGAGGAAAGGGGGATCAGCCCATTGACTGATGCAGAAGTTACGATAGAATCTTCCATCCAATTTCTTCCCTCCTTAGTTCACTTTTTATTA